>SRPZ01000062.1:0-124701 GCA_018360255.1 Claviceps maximensis
ACCCTAACCCTAACCCTAACCCTAACCCTAACCCTAACCCTAACCCTAACCCTAACCCTAACCCTAACCCTAACCCTAACCCTAACCCTAACCCTAACCCTAACCCTAACCCTAAGCTAAGCTAACCCTAAGCTAAGAAATACTGCTTAAGGTAGTAAAAACTCTATATTCTAATTAACTAATTAGATATACCGGATCCCCGGATCGCCCCGCAGTGGAATCCGGTCATTCCTAGTGGTTCCGGGCATTGTCAGTTATCCCGGATTGTGCAGCGATTCCAATAGATAGTATTAATATAAAGAATTAAGTAAATATTAACTCTAAACCTTAATTTATTTTTTACTTTATAGTAAAGTATATATTAATAGCTTTTTAAGTAAAGTAGTTAATATAGTTTAGGGCTTTATTTTTATTTTTATTAAATTTTATTATAATACCTTTAAATACTTATAAAAAGGTATTATAACTTTTATTAATTAGTAAGTTCTTATAGTTTTTACTTTTTTATTAGTAATTCTTTACCTTTTATTACTTATACTTTAAGTAGTTTATTAATTAATATCTTTATTTTCTATAGATAAAGTACTTTTTAGAGAATTTTAAAGAGTTGCTTTTTCTAAATAAGAATTATAGTTTATTATAAGCTTATTTATATTAATAATCTATAAATAGTGCTTTATTATTTTCTTTATTTAGGTTAGTAGCCTTAGCTATTTATTACTATAATAAGATATTCTTATTTATATATAGGCATTTTTTAAGGTCTTTAAGCATACCTTTAAATATTAGTGCTTAGTTAAAAAGTGCTAATTTATACTTAGAAACTAAGCTTATAGCTATAATAAGCTAGCTATAAAGCTTTATATTAATTATAGTAAAAGGGAAGAGACTATAGTAAATTTTCTTAAGGTTTATAATAAAAAGCTTTAAGTACTTTAATTTAATTTTTCTAGAATTCTTTATAATAACTTTATAGAAGGAAATATAATTTTACTTAAGGTAATAAAATTACTAGTTACTTTTTATTTTAAAGTACTCTTTTATATATTTTATAAGCTTTTTAAAGGGTAAATAATTACTAAAGAGTTTATTAAAGTAAAATATAAGGGTATTATTTATAAGTATAATAGAAAATACTTTAGGCTAAATTTTTTATAAAATACTATATTTAGTATAAAGGTTAATAAAAATATTAACTTTAGGGGTTATAAAGTTATATATTTTCTTACTATATTTATTCTTTTTATTATAGCCTTTTATAATATTTCTAATAATTTATTAGATTTAGTTATTAAATATAGTACTTATAAAAGTAAGTTATAAAGAATACTAAGAGTCTTACTTCTTCTAATATTTTTTATAGCTATTTTTATAAGGTATTATTACTAATAGTAATTATTTTTAAGTTTATTCTTTTTAGTATTATAGAGAATATTATATAGTAGTAAAGTGAATTTATATATACTAAGATTTTAGTTTTTTAAGTAATAAGGGATATTATATTATAATAGAGGAGGTTTAAATACTTTAAGGAGGAATTTATAATAATATAGTAATAGAGGAAATATATATACTTTATAAAATATATTATAATAACCTAGATATTTTATTATTATTATTAATAACTAGCTTTTTAGTAGTAAATAGAGTTTTAGTAATTTTAGCTTTTATTTCTTTATATAGCTTAATTTCTTTATTTTAAAGTATATTTTATAGAGTTTATTAAAGTAAAGTATTAATTCTTTTAAAGTTTATTAATATTTATTTTATAAAGTTATTTTAAAAGTAATTAAGTAAATATCTTACTCCCTAATCTTTAAGTTAGTAATACTAAATTTAATAAGTAATAATATTATTAATTTTAATAAATAAAGTATTATAGAGGTTTACTAGGTCTTTCTATATATCTTTCTAAGCTAAGAAGATAAGTTATATAAATTATATTAAGTTAAAAGATAGTATATTAGAGTTAGGGTATTCTAAATCCACTACTAAGTATAAATTATTAATATTACTTATTTATTTACTAATATACCTTTAAAGAGAGTTATTATTATATATATATACTATTCTTAGGGAATCTAATATATAGGGGTAGGGTTAATAATAGTTAATAGGTTAGGGATTATAGAATTTATAATAGTTAACTAGCTTAGTTAAGTAAACTTAGGTTTTTTTTTCTTTAAAGTAGCTAGAAAGGTAAGAAAATAAGTAAAAAAGAGTAAAGAGGGGTTTATTATAATAAATAATAAAAAAAAAGGTCTTTTTTTAATAAAAAAGTTAGTAAAATTTACTAACTATAGGGATTAGTTTTTTAAAGCTTTTTTTTATAAAAAGTACTTTTTTTTTAATAGTAAAAATTCTATAATAATAAGTATTTTTATTTATAGTATAAATAAGGAAATACTCTAAGCTTATCTCTTTAGTATTATTAGTTTAATCTATAGTTTATAACTAAATATAACTACTAATTAGTATTAGTTTTTATTAAATAAAGTAAATTAAAGTAGTACTATAAAAAGAGTATAAAAAATAAGGTTAAAAGTTATAGTATATAGATATTTAAAATTTAGCTACTTATAGTATTATAGGTAGAGGTATATATATATATAGGGCTATAGGCTATTGCATTACCCTATACCCTCCTTAGTATAGCTAATAGGATTATATGTATTTATCTTTAGCTACGCTAAGGTTACTTTATAAGGGAGCAATTCCAACACTAACTTTATTAGTAAATTTAGGTTATAAAAGAGAGCTTATAAGCTACTTTTTATTTTTTATATAATTTATTTATATAGAAAAATAAAAAAATAGACTTATAGCTATATAAATAAGGTGCTAATATATATATTTTTTAGTTCCTTTTTTAAAATACTATATATTACTTAAAAAATTAAAAATAATCTAAATATACTATTTAAAAGCCCTAATTTTAGTAACTAAAAATCTAGTTATAAGACTTTTTATAAATCCCTAGTTATTCTATAAATTAGCCTTAAAGCTAGTTATAGAGTAGCTAAGTTAGCTAATATAAGTAGCCTTTTTTCCTTATATTTACTTTTTAATTCTATAGTATATAACTTTTTTAGTTATATCTAAAAATATAGTTAGAATCTAATTCTATAAAAGTTATTATATATAGCTATTAAGCTAGGCTAATAGCTATTATATATACTAAAATAAGAGTTATTTAATTAGAAAATCTAAGAAAAGTAAGTCCTTATAGCTATTAAATTTACTAACTAATTATAGACTATAAAGTTAGTAGTATATATATATATATAATATAGCTAAGTTACCTTAGGCTAACTTCCCCTATAAGGCCCTGTATTAGGGGCCTATAATAGGGCACTAATAACTAGGGAAGACCCCTAAAAATGCTGTTATTTTCAATAAGTCTTATAACTAGATTCTTAGTTATTAAAATTAGAGCTTTTAAATAATATATTTAAATTATTTTTAATTTTTTAAGTAGTATATAGTATTTTAAAAAAGAAACTAGAAAATATATATATTAGCACTTTATTTATATAGCTATAAGTTTATTTTTATATTTTTTTATATAAATAAATTATATAAAAAATAAAAAGTAGCTTATAAGCCTTTTTTTATAATTTAAATTTATTAATAAAGTTAGTAAATATATAAGAAAAGAAAGAAAATTCTTTTTTATAAGTACTTTAATTATAATAAACTATTAAAATAGCTTATAGCTATTTATAGCTATAAACTAGTATTAAATATTATATTTTTACTATTTTATTATAAAATTTAGAGTATATTTTCTATACTATAAGTTATATAAAAGCTTTTATTTAGATTTATAGCTAGTAAGTAACTATAGCTACTATATATATATCTTAGCAAAGCTAAGCATAGAGCGCGTAGGAATAATAGTAGACCTACTACTTCTAAGCCCACTACCCTTAGAAGCAGACCGCTGTTTGTAATCCCTAATTTCTAATAATACTTTCTCTATAACCTAAGCTATATATTATTGCCTTACTATAGCCCTACCCTTTATTCTTAAAGTACCCCCTTAGCCCTTCTTCCCTTAAGTAAATATAAAAAAAAAGCTAGTTATATTTATACTTATTATAGCTATATTCCTATTCTTATTCTATAGAGTATAATCTTAATACCTTATTTTAGTATATTTCTTCAGCTAGTAAAAATTAATATTAAGGGTAATACTATAGTATTATTTAACTGCTTTATAGTAGTTATTATAGAAAATATCCCTTTTAATATAGTAGTCCCTTATATACTTATTTAGTGCTATATAGAGCTTAAATAACTTTACTATATTTACTTAATTAATCCCTTTAGCTAGAACTAATTTCTACTTAAAGTAAATATAGAAATTAGTAAACTATTTATTATTATATTATTTAAGCTAGTTTAGCTCTAAAACTACTTACTTCTTTTAGTAAAGGTTTATAAATATTTTATTAAAGTAGCTAAGAAAGCGCTATAGTATATATATAAAAATATAATTTAACTTAAAGAAAAGTATAATATAGGCCTAAATTTTTAGTCTAAGGTTTTAGTAAATTAAGAACTATTTATTATAATTATTACTAATAAAGTTAAAGTTAGTATTTAACTTATAAGCTATAAGGCTATATTATACTTAAAAAGAGGCTTTATTTCTATTATAAGAGGTACTTATTAACAGTAGCTTATACTAAAAGTAATTTTATAAGGCCCTTATTATTACTACCTTAGGTAATATAATATAAGCTACTATATTTACTATAGCTTTATAGAGATATATATTCTTTAGCTAAGCCTTCTATTATATAACCCTTTTTTATAGGTATTAAAGTTTTTATATACTCTTTAGGTTTACTATATTTTTTACTATTAATTAAAATTCTAAAAGAATCTTTACTTATTATTATTATTAGTAATAATAATTAATTATTATAGTTTAGCTTAAAAGGCTATTACTTTTTAATAATAATAGAGTTATTAATTACTATAAAAAGAAAGAAAAAGAAATTCTTTCTTTATCTATACTATACTATACTCTATATATATATTTATAAGTTATATACTTAGAGTATAACCTAGGTTTTTATATTATATAAGCTATATCTATAACTTGCCCGCCCTAGGCCCGTTATAGCCTAGCGCAGCCCCCTCTTAGAGACCAAGCTACTAGCTCAAATCCATCACATATATTAGCTATATATTTTAGCTATATTATTTATATAAAAAATAATTTACTATACTTTCTTTAGTATAGTATTTAAAATTAATTTAGCTAATTTTTTATATTTAGTTTATAAATAGTTAGAAACTTTATTATATACTATATATAGTATAGATTTAATATAGCTACCTATTATAAAGCCTTTTTAGCTAATAAATAAGTAGTATATACTTTATATAAAGCTATACTTATTAGTATTAATATTTATTAGTATTATTATATTTATTATACTTATACTTTAGCTATAATATATTATTAAAATATAGAGTAAGTAAATATAATAATTATTTTTCTATAACTTTTAAGCAATTCTAAGTTAATTCTATGTTACTATAGCAGTGTAGGTAAATTTATAAAAAGTTTTTAGGGGGATAATTATTATATAATAAAGTATAACTAATTATAACTATAATAGTAGGGATAATTCTAAACTAAGAATCTAGCTAGAATTAGACTAAATTATAGTAGGTAAAATTAGAACTAATATAGTAAGGCAGTTAGTAACTATTATTAGAGCATTATAGATTATACTATACTTTATAGTAAATTTACTACTAAATTAATATATAATTTATAATAGAATTATAAGGGAAAGTAAAAAGGAATTCTATTTATAAATAAGGCATTCTATTCTAGGGAAAGGGGATAGAGAGGTAAGTCTTAGTCTAGTAATAATACTAGTTTCTTATTTAATTTATATTTAATTCTAACTATAATCTTCTTACCTAATTATCACTATTATCTAAGAGACTATTGTAACATAAGTACTTTAACTATAATAAACTATTAAAATAGCTTATAACTACTTATAGCTTAAACTAATACTAAGTATTATATTTTTACTATTTTATTATAAAATTTAAAGTATATATTCTATATTATAAGTTATATAAAAGCTTTTATTTAAATTTATAGCTAGTAAGTAACTATAGCTACTATATATATATTTTAGTAAAGCTAAGCATAGAGTATATAGAAATAATAGTAAACCTGCTACTTTTAAGCCTACTACCCTTAGAAGTAGACTACTATTTATAATCCCTAATTTCTAATAAAGAACATTATAAATAGACTTTTATAGAGGTTTAGTTAATAATCCTTAAATAATTAAGCTAAAGTAACTCACTATATAGTTTTTTTTCGAGTACAAAGCTTGTACGGCTTTGTGGAACACTACCTTAATTTCTAAAAACTACCTACCACCTTGATCATTATTCTACTTATTATCTAGACCAATTATAGCTAGACTCTTTGATTAAGCGTCCCCACTATTACGGTCGCGGTTAGTCACGCTTCAGCGCGTAACATTTTCCGTATGACTTATCCTCTTCTAACAGACCGATACCGGTCGGGTCACCTGTCTAGCCACAACAGGGGTGCCGAGTTATTAAAAGAGGCGCAAAGTTCCCTTTTTTTTGCTTCTTCGCCGGCTCGCATTTGTCAAATGACAAAATAAAAGTTCAGTTAACCATTGGGCTCACGTCATCACCATGTAGCTAATAACCAGTATCCCGCACGTCGGTGAATTCACGGTTCTCCGTTCTAGTCCGAAACGCAGGCCAGCTAGGCGGGTCGCGGTCCGCTATCGTTGTCCTAAGCGATAGGCCCTGCCGTCCTCGTTCTCTTTTCTCCCTTGAACCCCGCACTGGACGGCCGTCTGGCCAATTGAAGTGAGTCGATTGTCATGTCCCTAGTCCTCACACACCCGGAATACTGCTTTCGTCATCACAAAACCTTGACGTGCAGTCAATGACGAAAGTCGAGCCGCCCTTGTCTCTCTGGTAGCAAACAGGTAGGTAAATATCGCATTTGAGGTTTCTATTTGACTCCACGATTACCACCAGCTGTTATCCGTTGTCAATCCATTTCACCTCGCCTTCCAGCTTAGCCGGCTTTCCAGCTTGTATCCTGTTTGACCGCCTATGTAGCTGGCATTCGACATCCTGGTACCATTTGTACATGTTCTGCAGTCCACTACCCCTCTTGGCCGTTTCTCGTCCAAGTTGGAACTTTACCCTTGCCACCATTCGCAACAATCCATTTCGTTGTTCGACAAAAAGAACCATTATGACTCAAATCTTCAAGCTCAAGGACATTACATCTCTGTCCCTGTCTCCAGGATCGAAACAGGAGGTGGAAGTAGAGGGCGTTGAAGGTGGAAAAGTGCTGCTCGTTCACACCAATGGCAAGGTTCAAGCCCTTGGAGCGAAATGTACCCATTACGGAGCTCCTCTTTTAAAGGGTGTGCTTTCTTCAGATGGCCGAATCAAGTGTCCATGGCACGGCGGTATGCGATTGATACCTCCGGCGTTTCCTCATTGACATTGCTTATTTGTTTACTAATATCCTGCCCCTCTCACTTATTATAGCCTGCTTCAACACGAGCAATGGAGATGTGGAGGAAGCTCCCGCACTCGATGCCTTGCCTGTTTTCAATGTCACCGAGCGCGAGGGCGGTGTGTATATCACTGGTGACGAGGAAGCCATCAAGAGCTCCCGAAGAAAGCCGAATTTCGGGTGCAACTCCAGTCCATCGACCGATGACAAGGTCGTCATTGTAGGCGGTGGTTCGGGTGCCATCGGAGCAGTCGAAGGCTTGCGAGAGAATGGATTCGGAGGTGCCATAACTGTCATTTCGAACGAGGGCTATTTCCCGATCGACCGACCCAAGCTGAGCAAGGCACTGATGACTGATCTGTCCAAGTTGCAGTGGAGGGACAAGACCTGGTTTGAAAGTGGTAACGTAGAGTGGTTGGACGGAGAGGTTTCCGCCGTGGACTTCTCTGCTCGCTCCGTTTCGACCAAGGGCGGCCAAAAGATTACCTACACAAAGCTCATTTTGGCCACCGGAGGAACTGCAAAAACACTTCCAATGAATGGATTTCGCGTTCTGGGAAATATTTTCACCCTTCGAAATCTGCACGACGTGAAAGCAATTATGGGTCTAGTTGGTGAGAAAAACAAAAAGATTGTCATCATCGGCTCCTCCTTTATTGGTCTGGAGGTTGCGAACGCAACATGCAAAGAAAATACTGTCACGGTCGTGGGAACGTCTAAAGTTCCGCTTGAGAAAGTGCTAGGCGAGAAGGTCGGCGCCGGCATTCAGGCATCTATTGAAGCCAAGGGTGTCAAATTTCATCTCGGAGCAAGCGTCGACAAAGCGGAGCCATCAACATCTGAACCATCTAAAGTTGGTGCTGTCATTCTCAAGGATGGCACAAGACTCGAAGCCGACCTCGTTATTCTAGGCGTTGGTGTTACTCCATCAACAGATTTTCTCCGAGAAAATTCTATTCTTCGCCTTGAAAATGATGGATCGATCCTGACTGATGAGAACTTCCAAGTGTCCGGATTAAAGGACGTTTATGCTGTGGGAGACATTGCTACCCACCCGTACTCCGGTCCGGGAGGGAAAGGTGCTCTTGTCAGAATTGAACATTGGAACGTCGCGCAAAATTCGGGTCGACATGTGGCGACTCACATTGTTGATCCATCAAGGAAACAGAAACACCACATTCCAATTTTTTGGTCCGCACTAGGCGCTCAGATGCGATACTGTGGAAACGTGTCTAACGGCTGGGACGATGTAGTTGTCCATGGTGACCCCGCTGAGGCCAACTTTGTGGCATATTATACCAAGGGAGAGACAGTCGTGGCTATGGCCAGCATGGGAAGAGATCCGTTGATGTCGCAAAGCTCGGAACTCATGAGATTACAAAAGATGCCATCAAAGTCTCTTTTACTGCAAGGAACTGATTTGATGGCTATCTCGATCTAATTGGATACCCTCGACGTGCTATCTGCCGACGGACTCGAATTATCTTGATGGATATCACAAATTTTAGAAAAAGAAATTATACCAAATTGTTACAGAATGCTTCATCGATGAATTGCCAGTGATCAAGAAAGGCTGCTCTTTCGCAGACGGAAGGGCGGACGACTTGAAGAACAACCAACTGTTATAAGAACAACCACAGCGCAGGCTAAACATAGGGGGTCGAGCGCACCAGTAAAAATGATGTGACCACATCGTCTTTTGTACAGCAAAAAGAAAAAAAAGTGCATATATCACATGTACAGTATATGTGACTGTGAAGATACTTTGCATATGTCGACCTTATCTTGCAGGTTCCCATTTGAAGGAAGGGGCACCTCCCTCTGCTGTCATTGTTCAAGAACCATGCGACACCGCCAATGTGCATACATACACAATGAGGACGTATCATCACGTTGATCGCCTAGCATTCGCAAACGCAGTATTAACGCAGAACCCGTGGCCCGATATTGCGAGGCACTTGAAGCTTGTGAAATATTATAAGGTACTCATGTCTCTTGCACGGAGGCACATATTATTGTATATTCTAAGGCCTATCCTCTCCTACTGCTCGTGCGAAACGAGCAGTGGGTCAACCCTAGCTGTGCACGGATATAAGTAATTCCGGGCAGCGGCGAGCAGTATTGTTACTTAAGTTAGTCACCGTGCAACAATGTCGAGCTCCACCTATATTCATGATCGGCAAGGTTGGATGATAGAGTGTTCCTATTTTGTCGAGACATTAAGACTCGAGTATTCATAACGACGTTTTTAGAGATCAGTTGGAATAATGATTGTTGTGCTCTGTTACAACATGTTTCAAGGGCAGCAGATGATGTACGTATTGACATGTCATATATATATATATATATATATATATATATATATATATATATATATCTAACTCAAGTGTATAGAGTAAAAAAAAAAATAAAGATGGTATACAAAAAATATAAGTAAGTATGAGCGTTGCAAAAACCCAGTGTGCGCACGCATGTACAGGGTTTTATTTTGGATATTATGAAATGGCTTCCCTCCTTTCATGACCCGACACCCTCCTATTGTGACTTAGACGAGTGGCCCGACCGTTGTTCGTCGTAATAAATTGACAAAGAACGCAGTAAAAATGTAGCAACAGACACAATAACAAAACGCAACAAATAATACAGTAAGGAACCCTTACTATCATTCAAGTATTAAGTTTATGCAGTTTCGTGAATCACCACCTCCACAAGTCCTTCCCAGCCCCTCTATACGGATTATTCGTGGGGGTTCTGGCTTTGGTTGGTACGCCTTTGCACCAGGCTTAGTAAGCAGCCGACTTGCATATTCCATCCTTCGTCTAGTGTCACGATTGATGGAAAACAAGTGAAACATGCCATGGGTCTGCCGTCGCCCCAGTGATGTATTGCAACCCGGCTTTCTGTGATAGAGCTGAACAGGTTTTTTTTCTTTTGCCCGTCAAGTATATAAATAACACAGGAAGCACATAAAGTTATTCGAAATATAGTCCAAAATACTCTGTCACTTCTCAGAGTACGAATCCATTGCGTCTCATCTCAGTCGAACCATGTACCCGGGTTGGCCCCAATCAGCCGTCGATTTAGTGCCATTGCCACTATGCGATGGCCCTAAATTAAAGCCATTCGACTTCCAGGGTCCCCAGAAAATTGAATTTATTGACTACATTGGTCAAGGCTTGCATGCACATGTCTTCAAAGTGAAGATTTTGGGGCAAATATATGCCTTGAAACTGGTGCGAAATATCAAAGCAGTGGAAGGCGACAAGAAACTAATCGAATTTCTCAATGTAGTTCCGATTTGTCTATGACGACGATTGGCTCGGACCTGCATACGATGAAAACGAGACGCGCGAGTCGTTCAGCGCTTTTTACGATTATTCAGAGCCATTTAGCTGTGAATGCCGTGCATTCGGTCGCCTCCAGGAGGCTGGACATGATAATCTAGCAATAAAATGCTTCGGCTACCTGTTACTGGACGAGGAACATGAGCGAGCCATGATGAACCAGTTCAGCCATCTCAGAGAACTTGAATTTAACGGCAATCCAGATTATTCTGGATATCACGATCTACGCTCGCGCTTTCTAGGCAAAGATGGCAGACCCCCGCCTATTCGCGGCATCGTAAAGGAATTTGGCCTAGTTGACGAAGAAGTACGAATATTGCGAACACGGGACGCGCGTAGGATATTCCGAGATATCGTCCAGCTTCAGCAGCTTGGCATAATCCATATCGATGTGGCTTCCCGACAGATTGTTAATGGCAAGTTATGCGACTTTAGTACAGCTATTACGACACCTCATTATACGACAACTCCAGAACTTAACCCGCTACTCACGCCCGAATGGATATCTGCAATGGAGTTTGAGACGTTCCAGTTTAGCATTAACGACTATTTTGATTTGGACGAGTTGGTGTATACCTGGAACATGGAGCACGAGGAGGACAAGATCTCCTACTATGTCTTTCCCGGTAAACATGGTGACTTTCCCAGTAAACAGTGCTGTCGAAAGACATATAATCTCAGAAGTACGTCGACTCGAGACCGTGTCTATACATTCGTTGATCCACGGCTCTATGAGTGGAAGTCTTTCGTCGCAAGTCCGGGAAAGAAATTATCGCGAGCGATGGATGGAAAAAGAAAATTATGCCAAAAAACAAAAGACAGCAGGGGGGGCATTCGGAAGAGACGCGTTCGGCTTGACACCTACCCACCTAGGTGGTACTTGGATTGTGCGAGCAAAGTGGCAGAAGAATTCAAGATATGGAGAAGCATTAGTACCTCGCTTGAGTGGTATTTTCATGACGGGCTTATATTCCCGCGGAAGAAACGATGAGGATTTTTGATTGCAGTATAGCTCGGTTGACTAGATACGACCAGGACCTTCATTGATAATTCTTCTCACCTAGCATTGCACATAGTAAATTACGGGCATGTTTCGACAGTGCGCTCGATAAACTCGATGAAGCCTGACCACCAAATCCGTTCGGGGTACCTAAAACGAACAAGAAAACCTGCAAGGTCGCCCTGGTGGACTCCGACCACTTGTATGCCACATATGAACACGTTCTCTTCCGGAAAACTTCACCCAACACGTCCGGCTATTTACAATACATGTTCGCCAGACCCACTAAGGCGCTTAATTGCATAATCACTTTTATTTTTATTGCTCTGTTCGTTGTAAAGCTGTGATGATGGCGACACAGACACATAACCGCAGTATATCCTTGTTCCAGCCGCAGCTGTCTTGTGTTTTTCTTTTGTGATTGGGTGACTTCTTGATATCCTGCTTAGCTACTCTTCAGGTTTTCTTACCGAAACTTGCGGTACTGTTAGCTACTTAAACCACTGGATCGTCTCTGAGAAACTACTCAAATTGAAGTCACTCAAACTATTCAAAAATCTTGATTTTGGGTTACAAACATGGCCTCCCAGCCCACCACGCTCCGACATGTGCTTACTCAGGCAAAGCCATCCCCTCGCCGCACCTGGACCAAACCATTTTCAAAGAATACTGCGAATTCGAATTGGCCTAAGCTCGACAGTATTTCCATTTGGAATGAATTCAACTTAACGAATCTCAACGACAGTTATGGCCACATCCTTGACTTATCTCTTGCGGATCCACTGAGCCCCATGGCCGACGAGATATTGGAAGATGTTGTGTTAGCTAGAGCTAGGGACATGAACCATTTGATTCGCTGGAACAATGAGATAATCGCGTTTACAATCCGGTTCGCTAAGACGCAGCTAAGACTTTATCCAGGCAGCATGCTTGGCCTGAAGTACACGCCCGTAGATCAACCAGTCGAAGTCAAATTGCCTGGTATGCCGCCAGTCTTTTTGAATCACATCATCAGTCTTGACGATCATACGGAGCGCTTTTTAGTCGTCGGTTTCGGGAGACAAAGTCCAAGGTGGAGTGGCAGGGAGCTCGCGAGGGAACTGGACCGTCCAAGGGCAGCGTTGGTCTGGCCGCTACAACAGCTAGCTAATATTTGTCGACGCGCTGAAACTCGATATGGGTATATTCAAACGGATGAAGAGCTAGTGGTTTGTCGCTTCAGCGTGTGCGCCAATGGGCACTTCAACGTCAAATTCATGCCTGTACCCTGGAGCAAGAATGGAGCTGATGCGCTCACGACGGACCTTGCCTTGTGGTGGCTTTGCATGCTTGCAATGTCCGGTAGTGAGCACCGTGTCATTATAAGAGAGGAAGATATTGTCGAGGTCAATGAATGGGATATTGTTTCCCTTGACGAGAATCGCGGCTGGATACGCCGCCATAGATACTCCAACTTCGAGGAGCATGTTAGCACACCACCTCCTCCAAGTTACAGGAGTCCTTCGCCATTTAACCTCGCCGCGCCTACACCTCGTGATGATATTCTGGACATGGAATGGCCTGACTCCCATGACGATTTTTACCACACGCAGGCCTGGTATGCGGCCACCTTCACCGGTGGGAACTTTTAGGCAGTTATGTGTATGAAGAACAAAGGGTAATTCCTTAGGTAGTCAAAGGCAGCAGGTATATATATAGTCTATTATCTAAAGCTTGCCTTTTAAGAGCTACGTGCGCGTAGCCTATAGTCTAAACTTTACAACTTAAAATGGATTGCTATCCGGGCAGCAGAAAATTGCTCCCGCATTGAGAGGGAGATAATTGAAGGGAACTATTAAATAGCACCCCTCTTTTGATAACTTGGCACCCCTGTTGTGTCTAGACAGGCGACACGACCGGTATCAGTCCTAAAACGCAGCAAAAAAATACAGCGAAAAATGCAGTAAAAAGGGCAGTAAAAAGTAGCAAAAAAGAGGTTTTACTAGAGGTTTGCTCGTATCGCCTGTCTTTACCACAGCTGTGCCACAGCAGGGGTGCCAAGTTATCAGAAGAGGGGTGCCAGTTAACAGTTCCCAAAAAAAGGGGCCAGGAAGCAACTGTTCTGAAATGTCGACGGAAGCGATAGTTCATCCCTCACTTGGACAACGTTTTCTCTGCAGGGTGCACTGCATATCATGTGTACGTACAACGTCGAAAAGTGCCTTTGCGTTTGACACGGCTCCGGCCAGCTGTTTCGGGAGGTTGCACTGCTCCCCTTCCCAACTTCATATTTACATACTAGTCATTGCGTCTAAGTACATGTTCATACCATACATACATATTATGTACATATGTATGGTATGAACATGTACCTAGTACGCAATTAAGAGCAATATCGCGCTTGCTCGGCTTCCAACTGCCGCTGCGTGTCCATCGAAGAGCTTGGAATGACCCAGATGGTGTAGTGGCATAGTGGGAAGGAAGGTGAGGTGGCTGAGACATGACTTCGGCCTACATGATTCAATGTGGGCTAATCTGCGCGTGTCGCGTGATTGGTCGACAAGATCCTGCGACGCGCAGGTGAGTCAGAGCGTCTGATGGAAACTTGGAAGGAGTCGGGTCTGTCTGTGCGGCTTAGCACTCTGGGTGGGATCAGCCGACCAGACAGACCTGACCAAACCCAACCAGGCCTGAACATGTTGACAAGAAGACGCACGCGCAGGAGAAAACGACGCGCCACATGGCTGTTCAAACATCCCATGTCGCGACGACACATGGCGGCCGCATGTACATAGAGTACATGCAGCCACCATCACGCTGTTCGCTGGTAATGGTATGATGATCTAAACATGATCTAAACACCATTATCAACTTCACGGCCAGGTCCTTCGCCCGCGTGCTCGCAGCGCATGTCCCATGTGCTCTGGATACTGCCAAAGCCAGATATTGATTCCGCTCTAACCGTTCAGTCGTCCTTCCACGTTGTCTGGCGTGCTTGTTAGCTTCCGCTTGACCGCTCAATCGACCGCCCAGCTTCCAGTCGCATTGATTGATTCACCGGGCCTTCCCACGCCTTTCACGGCCCACACGTTAGTGTCCAACCCGCCGGAGCCCAACCACGTTGCAAAATGTGATGATTATGCCTTCGACTCGCGCCGGTATCCCATTGATATAATATTATACAATTACGGCCCGCGACCTGGGTATGCTTCGATCGGCTTTGATTGTGGAATCTCAATGACTTGACGATCCCGATACTTCTAAACAGTCTGGCAGCCTCCAACACAACCTCAACTTGTCGACCCACTGTCTCCAATCCCTTGCGCCCCTTTTCCTTCAGCCAAATTGACACCGACCTCTAGTCTGTTCGCCAAACCAGACACGATACTGACGCGAATCGAGCGACCTGACCGTATTTTTTCTCCCCCTTTGTTAATTCTCTTCTTCTTCGGGCTTCCAGTAAAACGGCCTTCGGTTCCCAATCCCAGTCTCGATCTTTTCGTTTTCTGAACGGCGTTCGTGGCATGTGGACCTTGGGATCATGGTGATCGCAACAGCACCTTGCCTACAGCCGACATCTGCCGCTGAAGACGACAAGCCAAGCCTCTGTCTGAGTCTCGGTGTCGCCGACAGAAGACGATGGCTTCACGACCTCGCATTTCCACGCCCGATCCAATACTCAGCCCACGCGACCGCAAGCGAGAAAATGCTTTCCCTCCACTCCACTGCTGCTGCGGCAGTGACGAGTGTATATTGTTGCGCCGAAACTACTCCGTTCTCCAGTCGATTGAGAAGGACGCCCATACCGCTGCACAACTTGGTCAGGTACGCCTCAAGCTCTCCGTTCAATCATGGATTGGTGTTTTCCGTCTTACGCCCAACATTGAAGGGCAGAGACACCAGCCCTTCTGCTGCAATGACCTTCCCTTTCCCCAGCATATGTACAATACACTCCCTCTCCACGCCTGCGATAGTCTGGAATGCCCAACTGCCTGGTCAGGCGCGTTCGAGGCCCAGTTAAATCGTCCACTTGCATTCCAGCAAGCGTTTCACAGCCGCTATATTCCAAATTGCGTCTTTTGGCAACAACAAGACGAGACAATTGCTGAGCCCCCAGCACAATTCTTTTTGTGGCCTTGTGTTACACACTTATCCATTTCCTAATCTACGTGATCTGTCTTTTCTCTTTATTCACTTGACTCGTTTGCCTTACTGCCCTTTTCCCTGATCCAACTTCGTCTTCATCGATTCGACTTGTCCTGTCCAGATCACTATGTACTGGTTACTAAACATTTGCTCATTATAGGCCCTACTAGCACGACATGAGGCATACATGGCGGATGCCGAACGGGAACGACTGGGCCTGAACGAGCGAATAGAACGCCTTGAAATGGAGAAGCACGATCTCGAGATTGAGAATGCGAACAAAATCGAAGAAAATCGAGGTCTTCTAGAACAACTAGAGGCCTTGAACAATAGCCTATCCGACTCTGATGTCAAAATCAGAACCCTGGAGTCTACCTTGTTCTCCTCGCAGCAAGCTGTTCGTCGCCTGGAGGCTGCCGCAAGTCGAGCCGAGGATGCCCAGCGTCACCTCGCTGCCTTGGAAGAAGAGACTGATAAACTTCTTGTTGAGCTCCGGGCTTCCAAGGATGATGCCAGAACCCAGGTCCAACGATTCAAAGAGGCTCAACGGGGTATCATGGATATGCAAGACCAGCTGGAACGTATCGAGCATGAAACCCGTCTGGAACGTCAAAAACATGCCGAGACCGTGGAAAGATTGGAGCGTCAACGCGAAATCGAGAAGCAACTGGATGCCGCTGCTGGTCGGCTCAAGGGCGCTGCAGCCACAAAATCTCTCCAGGATCACCAGAACGGGAGCAAGATCGTCGGCCACTTTGTACGTGATTTGCTGCAAGACAACGCCAATCTTCAACTAGGCATCAGTGAAATGCGAGAAATGCTCATGAGCTCAAATGACGAGATTCAATCACTGAGAGAACAGCTTGTGCAGCATCAGCCCTTGGTGGACGTACCTGCACGAGCTGCATCATCGCTGAGGACAGAGCTCGAATCAAATCTTGATCGACGTTCTTTCTCCCATGACTTGCACATTCACCATCATTACCACATGGCATCTAAACTCGACTCTCGCAAGCCAAAGAAAAAGAGACAGGGCTTACTTCCTGGAATTTTAACTCCCCCAACAAGCTCGAACTCTTCACGACGACAATCCAGCCAATGGGGACAGGGACTTGCATCGTCTCCTACACCGCCAGCCCTCTTGTGTCGCGCATCAGGAGGAGAGCGTTGTCGTGCGGCATCCAGAGCCAGAAGTATCTGGGATGAAGCTTCTCAGACAGCATCTGAGCGGTCTTCATCCGTACCAAGTTCTCCTCCGACACACCATCAACGCGTATTTGATGCTAGTTATAATGGATCTGAATCCGTCGCCTCCCCAACGACCAGCTTTGATGCTCAGTCTCCTGCTTGGCAGTCTTTCCATTTCAAAACACAGTCGATATCTTCAAATCACAGTGTCCAGTCCCTTGCTATGTCTGCGCTGGATCATGCACCAGACACTCCATCACCAAAGGGAGCTCACAATATAGACTCAACCTATACGAGGAACATTATCGCCGAGGAAGATGAAGACGACCAGTCTCTACCTTCATTAAGACACCACTCAACGTCATCACTCGCCATAGAAAGCGCTACACCCGCTGATGAGAGCCCCGCCAGACAGTCTTCTGATTGTCTTGACGAAATGGTCCCACGCCGACAACTTCCGCGTGTTTCTTCCCACGAATCCATCATGTCTCTGACAGGCGGTCTTGATATACACACACTCCAGTCGCGACCGAGTCAGATGACACTGCGACCGCTTGGTGGAGCAGATGCTATCGTAACAGGCGTCGTTGCTCGCCCAACCTTATCTCTTTTCACAGCAAAGCGCAGCGAAGCAGCATTGCGCGACAGTTTCGTGGGATTTCAAACGTCACGATCCGTATCCCCGTTTGGCGTGGCAAGAATCTCATATAGCCCGTGTCCGAGTACGACTGGCACGCTGGGTAAATTGGCGGGATTGCGTCGTTGGGCAAACGGTGGGCCAGTCTCGGGTCTACAAACCAACTCTGCATCCACATCTGCGGTAGATGTAGAGAAATGCAAGAATAGAGATCTTCATCGACTGCCTGGAATCAACCAGCCCGGACCAATTCCTGGCTTCCCGCAGTATTGGTCATCTCAGAAGCGAAAGGGTGCACCGGCTAAGGTTATCCCTGACAAGATTGACCGCGATGCATTAACGGAAACTCTGCAAGAATAATTCCATATCAAAATCTGCTGGACTGGATTTTGCTTGGAACTGGGAGACGTTGAGTTTTGATTGCTATTCAAGTGCGTGGTGGATGTGAGTTTTTCTTATCACTGGAGAGTGAGAGCGCGATTGGAGGTGGAATTTTTTTTATCGTTGAGTTCAACGTGAGTCATCCCCCGATAACATTTTGTGGCGTTTTCAGTGGAAGCATGATGCAATTTCATTTGTAGAATTGGACACACCTGGCTTTGTCCACTGGCGCTGTAGATACCCTCGACCAATTCAGAGGTCGCATTTATTCATTTTGTATTTATTATTTAGTGGTTTCCAGCACTCATCAAGTTGATATGAGATAATTAGACACAGGCCGGAGGGCGGTTTCCCGAATGGAAATACATGCTGGCTTGAGATGGTCCGGCGTATGGTAGACCTCAGTTTTGAATACATGCAAAAATCATGTATAAGTTTTAATGAATAGTATGTTTCACAGTCTTTGACATTGCAGTCAAAATTGGCACATATTGAATTGAACCAAACGAGGGACGCTGCTAAGACATTCGTTTCACTCGGTCACAGGTATTAATATCACTGGCCGCGAGAAATCCACCGCAAACTCTACCGTCATCGATCTCGGACAGGATCGTGGATTTCTTTCGATTAGAAATCTGCCGGCCCTGAATTGTAATGCCCATGTCCAATAATTTAATGACATGACAAACGGGATGACGCTAGTGATCTGGTGAAAAGCAAATTACTAATTGGCTAGACCAGAACAGATGGATTGTCTCAGGATAATCTTAGAACGGAATGCATGTCTTGCAGACCAAAAGAAGCACTACTTATCCGATCGCTCGTAGCTTGTCAGTAACTATTAAAAAAGGCCTTTTTTTTTCCCAACGAAATGGGTGATTATGGATCAACGCGTGCATATTGAATCGACAAAGTACCTTCACGGAGGCAAGGAATCCTGACCCGAACCCGCACTCTATTCGAGAAAGATTATTGAACATCAAGACGGCGCTTTTCGCCTCGTGATCAATATCTAGACGCAATTTTGCTCGTGATGTCATTAATTACGTCGGGGGCAATATAGGGCATACACTACACCACCTGCCGAGGCTGTGATGGGGAGTGTTGCCCGGATAGCTACTATAGCAAGACAGAATTCAGCATAGCTGTTACCCAGACCCCTCATCTAATTCAAATGGACCCTTGTGACTGCTAATATAGAGCGTCGAGTAACGAAATAATATAACATATAAGTGTCTCTTTTATTGACTTGAGGATTTACTCTATATTACTCTATGCTCTACGCTCTACATTGTTCTGTGCTCTACGCTCTAATAGTATCCGTATCTGTTCTTTCTGAAGCAGGCGTCATAAATTTGGCAATTGCTGAAAACAACAATGCCTACGATGCCGCAGCAAGTAGCCCCCGCATGGTGAAAAATGCGTATGGTCAAATAAAACAGCTGGCTTCTCTTATCCAACAGACTGACGGATCGCAAACAATATTCAAGGAAATCAGTATGCCTGTTTATTCGTCTTCAATAAGCGAAGTCAAATCTAGATCTCAAAATGCCAAGTAGACTGAGACGATGACGGCAGAGATGGGACTGTAAACGGTAGATCTGAGAGTGTTCAAACAGCTACCCGAGTCTGGCCGATGTATCAATCGTGATTTGCACAGAACTTGGCAAGTCCGGTACTTTAAAAGAAGAGACAAGGCTCAATTTGCAATGCCCAGCTCAATGAATTACTAGTAGATATAAAATGGGATGTTGCGTCACCCACTCGATGTCACGGGTTCACATACGGCTGCCTCTTCTTAGAAAGATATGATGCCGGCGGTGATCGTCCGCTGTGCTGCGAATACACGATATTCGTTGACCTACTGTGAAAGGATTGATTAGTTAGGGCTGAAACTCAATAGATTGCCGATGAGGCAGACACCCTGATCTATAACAATCGGCTAATAATTTGAGCATAGTGAGGTCAGAAGGGCCTTCAAAGCTAAACAGCAACGCGACACGAAAAGACCGGAATTACCTACGACCCTTTGTGTTAATGTTTTGGTGCGACTATAGCGAAGAAAAGAAATATCAGCTGCTCCACAAATTGAAGTTTCGTGGAACCTGAAGACAATAGTGAATGATAAAATACATACATATGTACATATGTATGTACATAATCTTCAAAACTCCCAGTTATAGGTCACTGGTGAACGTGTGCGTCATCCGCTTCCGTCGTTTTTGCCGCGATGGCAGATGACCACGTCGCCAGCATTTCTTCTTGTTGGTTATACAATCTTCATTCATGCAGATGCCGAGGCGGAGTCCGTCATTGCATGCGGTTTGACCTGCGTTTTTCTTGACCCAGGCCTTGTCATCTGACCTTGATGAAGCAAAATTATTCTCTATCTCATACACTGTATCTCCTGTGCTGCTGGATTCTTCCCAAGTTCCCACTGTCAACGACATTTTCGCTGGATATTCCTACGCGCCTGCGGAAACAACAAAGAGAAAGAACAAGAACAAGGAAACAGACATGACTCCGGCGGCGACAAGGTGCAACCGCTCCAAGCTTGTATGTCCAACTTGCCGGGATCTCAAGAGACGCTGTGACGGTAAAAAGCCATGTGGCACATGTATCAGGCTCAAGTATACTTGCGTCTTCCACCAATGGAGCAAGCGCGGGTCCCGGCAACAGCGGAACCATAGAAATGCGTCGTCATCGTCAACGGGAGTTTCTGTACAGAAATATTCCTCTAGGTTACTTAGCCTTCCAACGAAGATCGCCACATTGTCCTCGGCGGCTCAAGCCCAGAATCAGGCTCAGTCACTCGAAGCGAACTCGGGATCGGCCTTTGTGCGAAGGCTGGCACTTTGGCTCGACCACAAGCGTATACTCGCATGCAAACTTTTGCCTGGAACACGTTTCTTGGTTCTCGAGCCTCAAATTCCACACCTGGCTCCCAGTCGCGGTCGATAACTCTCTTACTGACTCAAAAAGACATGCAAGACTTGGCTGTCATATACTTCCAAACAGGTGGATTCCCAAGTCATGTAGCAGATTCAAGTACGATGGACAACTTATCTCGTTCAGCATGAAGAGGACGCCGTGTTATGCGGTATCGTAGCTCTTGGCTGTCTTTTTGCACATACAGAGTCGAAAAGGGTTGAGAATGATAGTTGGCAAGAGCACTTTTGGAGGAGCAAGCCGTGCATGAACAACCGCCGGCATGCATTGCGACATGGCTGCTCCGAGTCCCGTACCTTCGGCTTGCCGGAACCCATTACGAAGCATGGATGGCCAGTTGTATGGTCATGCACATGATCGAGGCAGGTGGACTAGCTATGGTCACAGTCACATCAACTGAGGACTCAGATCTGCAGTCCACACGTACGCATGCCCATACACATTGGAACACGAACATTGAAAACGCTCGAAGGATCGTTCTTGTCGCACAGCCCCTCAACACCTGGATGTCGTTTGATATGGATTTTACCCGAGTTGCGCTCCCCAGCATAGCCACGATGCAAACGCCCATGTCGCGATCGGGGGATTTACATGTGAGATAACAGGGCTTCTGCTGTACACCATAGATGTTGCACAGGCATAAGGGTGTCTAATGCACTAATTAGTGTGATTTGATCACATCCATTTTTTATGCAATAATAGAGCTCGACCCGGAGAGGAGACCGACCGCGGGTGAATTGCAATCGGCTCTTCACAATGTCCTCAAGCGCGTACATTCAATTCCACCGACAATTCTTGGGCAGTGCAACTTGGCCCTTCGCCTTTACCGTCGGCTACGGTCGATGGGCGTGGCGCTCACCGACTAGGTGCTACAGCAGATCCTAACCCTCACGACCGATGCGATACATGCGGCCCGCAGCACTCTTGAAGCAAGAGCATCTTGGCATCACACGGCTTCTATTCCTTTTCAGGTCCTCTGCGAGTTACTTGCGAACGACACTGCGTTGTCCGTTTCGCAACTGCGAGATGCAATGCAGTGCCTCGAAGCAACCTCGTCGGTTTACAACACTCCGGCCGCGCATGACGTCCTGAAAACAGCCAGATTGCTCGTTCTCCTGCATCAGCGAGGAGGGGAGACGTTTGCGTTGGCTCTGAACGACATATTGAAGCTTTACCCAATGCTCCATCATGACACTACGGCAGATGGTTCAACACCACTGCCGGATAGCACCAGCTGATTCCAAGAACTCTCGCGTACTTCTCTGATGTCCCGAAACTAGATATTGAACATTTCCATGAGCCTGAATTCTTCTGGAATTCATTTAGTAATGGTACTCTACAAGCTAGTAATTAAGGTTACTTTACATTTTTGCCAAGCTGTATTCTTTTCCATTTGTAGCCTAAATCGGAGAAAACAGGTAGCTGATGCATACAGTGCATCTCCAGCAACGCTTTTTTACATAATATGCCAAGATTAGGACCTTGTAAGTCTCTCATTACGGTTTGTGATTGGAGATACCTGCTTGCAAAATTAGAGGAAAGAGATATTCCTCCATGTGCCACACATAACCTGTTTGGTTTCTGTGTAGATCTTGCCTGGTGATACCATCATGAACCGAAATATACTCTCTGCTCCTTCCCAGAATAGCCTGGAAATAAATAAACAAGTCGGCTTCTTCATATATAAGAACGGACGTCTTGCTATATCGTTGGTGTTAAAATGGTTTTATTTTTCTCTCCATGGTATAACCACTTAATCTAGGATATTTACAAAAAACATCTCGCTACTTCTTTTCGTTTTTCATTTTTCGCTTCCAGCATTGAATTTTGATTTAATTTATTTTCCCACAATGAGTTTAGTCAAACCCACTAACGCATCAGCGTTGTCCTCTTCCCGGTTTGTAGTAAGTCATACTTCTCGCCGAGAGTTCCATATCGCCATCGTGGGGGCTGGTCCGCGTGGAACCAGTGCACTGGAACGACTTTGTGTATCTGCATCACGAATCTCCGGATGGAATACACATATCATCGTGCATATGATTGATCCCTTCTGTCACGGAGCAGGCCAAGTATGGCGTACAGAGCAATCACCACAGCTCCTGATGAACACGGTCACATCACAAGTCACGCTCTTCACGGACAAAAGCGTGACATGTGACGGACCAATTCGTCCAGGACCAAGCCTTTACGACTGGGCAAAGACAGCAAAGCCTCATCTGGGCCCAAACGATTATGCAACTCGGGCAGAATATGGTTGTTACCTGAAATGGGTTTTCGAAGAGATTGTTCGCACGGCGCCCGGTCATGTTACTATCCGGATCCATCAATCTCAAGCAGTCCAGTTAGATGATGCATCAGATGGAAGTCAGACCATTATCCTTTCCACTGGAAAAGTTCTATCGAGATTGGCAGCTGTCATTCTAGCTCAAGGTCATGTTCCAATCCGTCTGGATCCGCAGTTACAGCAACTTGCCACCATTGCCCTGAAACACAGACTGAGATACATCCCACCCAGCAATCCCGCAGATACTGATCTATCTGCAATTCAACCTGGTGAGAATGTTGTATTAAGAGGGTTGGGTCTCAACTTTTTCGACTACCTAGCCCTGTTTACAACTGGCCGAGGGGGCCGCTTTACAAGGAGGCCGAACGATAGGGGTCTTTTATATATACCTTCCGGCAAAGAGCCTCATCTGTATGCCGGATCACGCCGCGGCATCCCCTACCACGCGCGCGGGGATAATGAAAAGGGAGCCTTTGGTCGACACGAACCCGTTGTATTCACTGCAAAATTGATCGATGAATTCAAACAGCAGGCCAAGACTATGTCACCACCGGAATTCAAGAAGGACATATGGCCATACGTCTGCAAGGAAGTTGAGTTGGTGTACTACGAAGCATTGCTACATAAACGACAGCGGGGACAATCTCTCAAAACATCACCTATGAGCTTCAGAACTCATTTTCTTTCCACACCGCATGGGAGTCGTCAAGAGGATCAGATTTTGGAGCAATTCGATATTGCCAAGTCTGATCGATGGTCCTGGGAACGTATACAGCGTCCCCAAGACAGCTGTAAGATGGAAACTCCAAGTCAATGGAGAGATTGGTTGCTCGAGTATCTGCGCAACGATGCTGTAGAAGCTACCATAGGAAACATAAGCAGTCCCCTAAAGACTGCTTTGGATGTTCTGCGAGACATAAGGAATGAGATTCGTCTCATTGTAGACCACAACGGCGTCAAAGGAACATCGTATCGTGACCATCTAGACCACTGGTACACTCCCCTCAATGCGTTTCTATCCATTGGCCCTCCAAGACATCGAATCGAGGAGTTGATAGCCCTCATAGAATCTGGGATAGTCGACGTCCTTGGACCTCGTATTCACGTTGCAGCCAGCGACGAACGTTGGGTGGCACACTCGCTGGACATGCCGAATTCGTCCGTATACGCCAATACACTCATCGAAGCTCGTCTGCCGCCGACAAGTCTCCGGCACACGTCGGATGACCTCATGGCCCATCTATTTCACAGCGGCCAGTGTCGCCCCCACGTTGTTGACGGGTACGAGACTGGGGCAATGGATATCACACCAAGTCCTTATAAAACCATCGACACGCAGGGCAAGGTTCATGAGAGACGATTCGTGCTGGGAATTCCCACTGAAGGAGTCCACTGGGTTACCGCTGCAGGTGCGCGGCCGGGTGTGAATTCGGTAACTTTGGCGGATGCAGACGCTGTAGCTCGCGCGGCTTTGCGCGTCTCCGTGTCGTAATTTTAATCAATAGGGTTGGGTTGGCTTTTTTTTTATGTCTTCATTTTCATTTCTTTATTCATTTTTTTTATCAGAGTATCAAGTCAAGCTTTGCATAGGCAGATACATACATGCGTTACAGTCGTGAAATGTTCCGTCTCTTGGATCTTCATTAATTGTCTTTGCCAAGGAAGTTCACTACTGGCGCCTCTTTTAATTAGTCATTGAATGGATCTTGACAAGGGCTCCACGCTCCATGACAAGTTCAACAACTCTGTCCTCTCCATTGGCTGCAGCGCAACGACAAGGCAATTCTCGTCATCGAACAAAACATTGAGAATAGTCGTCGAGATGCCGTAGAACGTGGATTTTGTTTGATATGACTCGCCAGGAAAGAAGAAGCCCGGCAGGCTATCCTCTGTTGCAGTGTGATGTGTAGTATGTGCCGGAATGAGATGCGGCCAGAACTGTGTGTTGTCCGATTGCCTCAGATCTGGAGACTGGCTTTGGTCAGTGTTTACCTTGCAATACTGACCTGCTAGCAATAGGAAACGAATTTAGCTCATAGTGAATCTCGATATCCTCTGAAACTAAACTATCCGATGTCTGTCTTCAGAAAGCTAGTGACTAAGACTGGGTATTTATTACACTATGCATGTGCAGTGATTCATATAATTATTGCCCAGAAATATATACTTGGAACAGTCTAATAAGTACAGATTTCGCAAGCCCTTCAAGGCCCAAAGAACTACAACTAAAAAGCGTCCGTCATGTCCACCTTCAAAAGGAGATCAACTAGGCTATAGACGAAATCGAGTCAGTCAGTTCAAAAACAAATGCCGCGTCATGATGCCGAAAGAGGCTTTCATATGCTCCTACCTCATTCGAAGACGGCGACTGTTTCAACCCCAATCCCACTATGAGTCCATTGGCACTGGCAGGTCGTTTACATATCGGAGGTTGCGATTATCTTTTTGGGGAATCTGGGCATTGCGAACGATGGGGTCATTCTGCTCAACGGCCAGAGCAAGGCCGGAGATGGCGAGGAGAAGCACGGCAGAAATGTTCATGGTCAGGTGAGTTGAAGGAGTGGTGGATGTGTGCGTTTTTTTTTTCTTTTTTTCTTGTATTTTCTTTTCTTTTATAGGTAGAAAAAAGAACACTTTCTTGCGAGATAAAAGTGCAGCGGTCGGGGTTTTTATGGGTTTCAACGTTGTACAACAATGGAATCAAGTGTGCTGCTTAACAGTAATATCACCGGACTGGAGGGCCACACCTCTCATGATCGGCTCCTAGGTACGAGTACACGTGACGCCTTTTGGCAGACATTGAGGCCGAGATTCTGTCCGATTTGGAAATCAGGAAGCAATCAGGATGGATGAAATCCTCGATCGGCCCAGGCCGTGACAGCTCACAGCTCCCCGAGTGGCCACCGCCGCGATGCTCTGTACCGGAATGAGTACACATGACGGAGCCGCTTTCGAACGTGTCAGATTCCACCGAATTTCGCCTGAATTATCGAACGCAAGTGCACCTGCATTTTAGTCTGGAAGTATGGGGGCGGAGTCGCGGGGCCATTGTCTTCTTGTACGCTCAAGTTCCGGTCCAACGCTCAGGTGGTATTCCGGCAGCACCGGTGATCAACATGGAATATGAAGGGAACTTTTATATGGCACCCCTCTTTTGATAATTCGGCACCCCTGCTGTGGCACAGCTGTGGCAAAGACAGGCGATATCGGCTAATCCCTAGTAAAACCTCTTTTTTGCTGCTCTTTTTACTGCATTTTTGCTGGCCTTTTCGCAGGCCTTTTCGCAGGCCTTTTCGCAGGCCTTTTCGCAGGCCTTTTCGCAGGCCTTTTCGCAGGCCTTTTCGCGGGCCTTTTCGCAGGCCTTTTCGCAGGCCTCTTCGCAGGCCTCTTTATAGGCCTTTTCGCTGCATTTTCCACTGGCCTTTTTGCTAGCCTCTTTGCTGCATTTTTGCTGCATTTTTTGCTGCATTTTTCGCTGCATTTTTCGCTACCTTCTTTGCTGCGTTTTTGGGACCGATACCGGTCAGGTCGCCTGTCTAGCCACAGCAGGGGTGCCGAATTATCAAAAGAGGGGTGCCATATAAAAGTTCCCAATATGAAGGTGCGACCACAAGCAGACACTTCGACGTCGTCCCTCAACGGAAGGGAGCATTTGAGACCTAAAGCGCCAGCCCCTCTCTCCCTGTCTCCATGCGAGGCTGTCGAATGGAGGGGGTCTAGAATGGAGGCTGGGTCAAACAATAGATGGCATGTGTTCATATTCATCCACCCACCCAGGTCCAGGCCCCAATGCAACATGCCCCTCTGCGGGCAAGGCAGTGGCATCCGAGGCCAGAGTCTGACAGGTCACAGCTGAAGGAAATATCCCTCAAACTATCCATCACGATAGGTGCATGTGTGCTGGGCTGAACTTGCACTCTGCACCAGCCACATGCAGCCGTCAGGTCAACGTGGCCTGGCCCGGCCGCGCAAAGTCCCCAGCCGGAATGAAATTCATCGGACAGTGGCCCGCGGCTTGCACGTCTCACAACGGCTTTGTCTACCCCGGGTTTTGAAGAAAATCCCTCCATTCATCAACTCCGGTTCCATCAAGTCCCTCGTGCCGCCGCCTCGTTGTGTGCGAGTGTCAAACATTCAAGGCCTCAACTAGCTCGGCCCACGCATTCGGTCACCCACGCCGAGCGTCAATCAACTCCATTCACTCTCGGGCTCACCAGGCTGTCGCGGGGAAAAGAGAAAAAGGCCAAGGGCCCTGGCCCGTTTTCCAGACTGTCGGAAACCCCTCGGCCTGCACCGTCCATCTCTCCGGTCACGGTGCGCTCGGCCGGCCGGTTGAATGAACCAACCTGTTCGCTTCGCTACCCTGTGCATTGGGTTGACGACTAGAAAACCCTCGTCGCCGTCATGTCACCCATCGCCGCCGAGGCATTGGCTTCCGCAAAGGGCACTGCGGCCTTTGCAGTCAACCAAGCAGATGACGGTCTGCCACTGCCGCGGCCACCGTCCGAGACGGCCAGCCAGTCCCGGGGCCTAGGCATTGATCAGACTCGCGATATCACCGAGATCGAGCACGAGCTGGGCTTCTGGAGCGCAGTGCAAATGTATCCCCAGGCCACCTTTTGGGCCATGTTCTTTTGTACTGCCGTTGTCATGACCGGATTCGATGCCCAAATCATCACATCATTCTACGCGCTGCCAGCCTTCCAGCGCAAATATGGGGATCATCTCGGTAGCGGCAAGTACGAGATAGCCGCTCCTTGGCAGACCGGCCTGGGTATGGGCAACCCCATCGGCCAGATCCTAGGATCTCTGGCCAGTAGTTATCCCCTGCACTACCTCGGCCGCCGGAAGACACTAGCCATCTGCTGTTGCTGGTCCATCGGCTTTGTCTTTATCCAGTTCTTTGCGACGTCAATTGGCATGCTTTGTGCCGGCGAGATTCTCGGCGGCCTCGCGTACGGCTTTTACGTCGTCATTGCGCCAACCTATGCCTCAGAGGTATGTCCCCTGATCCTGCGAGGCTTCCTCACAACCTCGGTCAATCTGGCATTTGTCATCGGCCAGTTTGTCGCCCAGGGGTGTGCTGCTGGCGTAGAGACACGGCTAGATGAGTGGGCATACAGAATTCCATTCGTAAGTCTGCATGCATAGATTGAAGCTGGCGGCTGCTCTGAGAGAAACAACCGTCCGTGACTCAACTCCATCGTTTTTTTTGTACTCACCACGCTATTCACTTCAGGCCATTCAATGGGTTTGGCCGGCCGTCATGCTCGCGGGACTGCCTTTTGCCCCGGAGAGTCCCTACTGGCTTGTCCGTTGTGGGAGAAAGGAGGAAGCTCGCAAGGCGCTTCTTCAGCTGACTTCCAGCAAAATCCGTCCGGATGTTGATCAAATCTTGGTCGGTATTGAGCGAACAGATCTGCTGGAGCGCGAGTTTGCCACCCAGACAACCTACTGGGACTGTTTCAAGGGTGTCAGCCTTGTTCGAACCGAGATTTCTGTCATGGTCTACCTCATTCAGGTTATCGGGGGGAACCCGTTAATTGGATATGCCAACTTTTTCTTCGAACAGGCCGGGCTCAGTTCATCCGACGCGTTCAGTAGTAAGCCTCCATGAATGTCTCAAGTTAATTGTCCCTGGGCCAGGCCTGCATACTTGAGCTAACACATTGCGTCCCAGTGGGCGTCGGTAACACGGCTCTCGGTTTTCTCGGAACTATCATGTCGTGGCCCCTGATGAATTATGCAAGTCCTTCTAACTCCTACAAGACGCCCAGAATCTGTACAAATTCTGATCAAGCGACTGACTGACCGATGATGCCAGTTCAAGCTGGGTCGTCGCACAATCTACATCGCAGGCATGGTCGTCATGACGGTTCTGCTCTTCGTCATTGGCTTTTTGAGCATACCTAAGCACAACAAAGAAGCCATATGGGCAATGGCCTCCCTCATGGATTTGTGGACCTTTGTCTACCAAATGACCGTCGGCCCCATATGCTTCGTCGTCATATCCGAAATCTCAGCCACACGACTGCGCGAACGGACCATTGCCATCGCCACAGCCGTCCAGGCCGTTGCGAGTATTGTGTTCACGGTCGCCATGCCATATATGCTGAACAGCAACGAGGCCGACTGGGGTGGCAAAGCCGGTTTCCTGTTTGGGGTTATCAGTCTCATATGCCTAGTGTGGTGTTACTGGCGATTGCCTGAGAGCCGAAACAGGACGTATGAGGAGTTGGATATTTTGTTTCAGCGAGGCATCTCGGCCCGCGAGTTTAAGAATTATGATTTGTTGGCTGAAGCTGATGACGCCCGTGATGACGACCAGTCACAATAATGCTCTTTTCTTCTTCTTCTTCTTCTTCTTCTTCTTTTCTAGGTCTTGGATCTGACATGAAGTCAACATAAATACTATTTATTTTGCACCACATCAGGAGTCATCAATTCCCTGACCTGTCTCCGAACCAAGCCAACGGACCGCAAATGACGAATCTTCTACACCGTTGAGAACGCAACTTAGAGCTTAAGGCCTCATGACACCTGCATGATTCGAAGAAAAGGAATGCGTCAAAATAACCACCATGGCAATCTGTGAAGAAAATGGGCGAAGAAAGTCGAGTCTCGCTTTTTGTGTAACGAAACCACGGGTAACTTCCTGAATAAACAATCATATGCATCAGTCTCATCTGAAAGAAAAAAAGGAGGAAGAAGAAGAAAAGAAGAGAAACGAAAAATACGGGAGACAATAGGTCTTTCGAGACAATATGTGACTATACCACGAACATCATTATCCCCATCATGTTTCATCTCCTATCGTTTATAATGCCAGAATCAGGATCAGCGCCAAGATCTGAAGGATTGTGGCTTCCAAGTGTTTTTACGTCGATATTCCCGATATAGGGCCAACCTTCAATTCCACGTCCACACGAAACGGTTGCTGAATAACCCATGCCTCTACTTGAGGCGAAGGGTGAGAATCCTACCCATCATCATAATGCAACGACTGTGGCGTGCTAGACTGCACGGTCCGCGAAATGGCGGTCCAGTGTCAATTCTTATCTATTCCTTTCTTTTTCTTGGTCTTCTGGCACTCCCACTGCCAATTATGCAGAAACACTCGTGGACACGTCCACTATATGCGATAGCCAATAGCCCTTGGATAGACCTTGTGGCCTCACTGCAATACCGCACGTGTGCAGCAACTGCATAGGATGCAGCTCATAGTCGATGTAGGTGGCAGCTACAGAAGCACACACATCTTGAAACCCTCTTTTGGCAACAAGTTGAAAATTGAAACCCCTCTCTCTTTCCCTCCCTCTCTCTCTCTCTCTCTCTTTCTCGGGCCGGCATGATTAATGCGGCTACGGAGTCATCTGACATCAAGAATGCGGGAACAATCCGATACTGACCTATCAGTTGGTGGTGTATGGTGTTCCAAGCGCAATGCGACGCATGATTAGACGTCTGCTTTTTCTTTGGTCTCTTCGAGACATATGCTTTGGGCATCCATAAGACTGCAGGAGACAACAAGAAGGATGACAGGTCTCCAAAGACGGGTCATGAGGTTGTCGACTTGAGATGAGGAGGGCTGGTCATCACCAAATCCGATTCTCTCTCAAATGACATGGCTTCGATTGGCCGATTCGTTGGTTTTCTATGCAAAAGGTCACCAACGCTTTTCTCGAGGCTCACAAACAGCCCAAAGTGAAGGAAGTCGGCGGAGAGGGGCTCTTTTCCGTGCGCTCGGCTTAATTATGCTGATTCATGAACAAAGACGCACCAATGTCCTCATGCCTTAGACGGCCAAGACAAGAGTGATACGCAGAGACTTGGCGCCACGACCCTTCTTCTTCCACAACAGTAACGGAACGGGTGAAGAGGCGATGGTCTTTGCAGTTGAGGTATGTGCATTTCTTGTACCGAAGCGTCATAAGGAAGACATGCTGAGACTTGGAAGACGAGTGAGTATAAATAGTTCGCTGCGCAGAAAATCCAAGAGCATTTTACACTGTAGCTCACTTTTTTTTTTTCCTCGTCGGTGTCTGTAGTTCGTGTCCCGTCAAAATTCTTCTTGTACATCTTCTCTTGTATTCGAGAGCTACTTGATTCTGTCCCACTCGGACTTTTATAGAGCACAATGCTGGGACGATCCTGGTTGATGACGGCCCTCGCAGCCCTGACGGTGGCCCTGGCATCGCCGTTGACAGAAGTCACGGAGGCCGGCCGCCGCATTGACCCCCTGCCACGATTGATAGTCTATTTCCAGACAACGCACGATCAAAGAGGCCATCCGATTTCCATGCTGCCGCTAGTCAAGCAAAAGGGCATCGCGCTGACGCACCTCATCATATGCTCGCTCCACGTCAACCACGGCGGGGAAATCCACCTGAACGACTACCCGCCCAGTCATCCGTTGTTCTACACACTCTGGAACGAAACCAAGGTGATGAAAAATGCGGGGGTCAAAGTCATGGGCATGGTCGGTGGTGCTGCGGCGGGCTCCTTCTCCTCGGGCACTCTGGACGGGGACGACGCGACTTTTACCAAGTACTACGGCCAACTTCGCAACGTCATCCTTCGATTCCAATTGCAGGGTCTGGACGTTGACGTGGAGCAGTACATGAGCCAACAGGGCATAGAGAGGCTCGTCAACCAGCTCCACAAAGATTTTGGCAGCGAGTTCATCATCTCGCTGGCGCCCGTCGCTTCAGCCCTGCGCGATGGCGGAAACCTGAGCGGGTTCAACTACAAGCATCTAGACGCCCGCAGCGGCTCCAAGATCAGCTTCTACAACGGCCAGTTCTACAGCGGCTTCGGCAGCATGGCGAGCACGCGCGACTACACCAAAGTCGTATCGTCTGGCTTCGCAGCCACGAGGGTGGTGGCGGGACAGCTGACGTCGCCCGACAATGGGGCCGGCTACATCCCCTACTCGAAGCTGAACGCCACGGTCATGGCTCTCAGGAACAAGTACAGGCAGATCGGGGGGGTCATGGGCTGGGAATACTTCAACAGCAAGCCGGGCGGCACGGCTGAACCCTGGAAATGGGCACAGATTATGACGCAGATTCTGCGGCCGAACTTGGTTCCACGGCTGGTCATAACCAAAGACATGGCCGATGGACTCACGGCGGCGTACGACCGTAGCAAGGTCTCTGCCGTGCTGGGCTTGAAGACTGCGATTGCGAAACACGGGCAGAATTCGGATTCGCCCAGCGTAGACTATCACGCCATGGTGAATGCATGAGGTGGCATGAGGGCGAAGCAGGGCAGAGTAGAGCAACAGCTAGGAACGGAGTCGGGTTGGTTCAGTTTGTCGTTGGGGTTTTTTCCATCCCCTATCGCGTGTATGTATGTCTCTGACGAAAGATGGAGTGGCCGGCCGTTCATGTGTGCAGATGAAGATACCCAGCCCATGGTCCGTTGGGCTGGCTGGAAGGTTGGATGGCATGCAAGCGCATGGCATATATGTTACATATGTATGTCTGTATGTGTGTTTGCCACGCATTGATTGGAGATGTGACGGTCGGAGGATATTAAAATGCCAATCTCGGATCTTTTTGAAAGAAAAAAGAAAAGAAAAAAAAAAAAAAAGAGTAGAGAAAGAGGGAAACAAAAAGAAATGAAAGGAAAAGGAAAAGGAAGGACAAAAGAAAGGAGAAAAAGGGAGAAAAAGGAACACAAAGGCGGGTCACAAAATTGGGTTATGAACTCGGCATCGTGTATCGAAACCGCCAACGCATGCATGTGGAGAACGTGACTGGTCTGACCCTCCCGATCCCCCCCCCCCGTCCTCTTTCGGAGGAACACCTGGCGGAACACTGAAGTGATGGGAATGAACTACTGGCTCGAGCCGCCCGGTCATCAGATTTTCGACCTGCCGTGCCCCTAAGCGGCGACCAGGGTACGTCAATCGTGGACAATTTCCTGGCCGCGTCTCCGACCGACGGTAGGAAAGGAAGGTGGTAGGTTGAAATGGGTTGTTCTTTTGACGAGATGGTTTGGTCCGACGAACGTCACATGTACATACATATGTATGTACGTAGGATAAGGAATGCGATTGGGAGGACGAACAGAAGGGGGGTGCAGAATGCGAACAAAACAAACCATTCAAACATGCGTTGTCGTACGTGGATGCAGAGGCAGGGATCAATTGACGGCGCCATGTCGCTGCACGCGAGCTGCCAGAAAACAAAGGCCGCTCAAGTACAGCTGTCTCCATGCTCAGTCGGGTCTGGTCTGGCCTGGCCTGGCTGGCGGCTGGTCTGCTGCAGCTCTGGTGGGCACGGCCCGCAACGCAGGATCATCATCCCAGGCTGGCGCCGCGATGCAATCAATTGCACTGGCGCCAGGCCACGGCCAGGGGTCCAGACCAGGGGCCGCCGGCCACGGATACAACAATGGACCGGACTGCGGCGCGGCATCTGTACATCATACATACGAAACAATGTGCACCTCGGCGCCCCCCGACAGCACGTGGCGGTGCCTGGCGTCTGCTACTTGATTCTACTATGTATAACCTTGGCTATAGTAGCTGGTAGGGGATCTCTGACCGTGTGGTTTAATTGGCTGAAGCCGTCCCTATGATTTGCCCCTAAGGATAAGGAAAAGTGTAATTTAAATCATTCAAGGGACAGACTGAACGTAAGGTTCTGTTAGCCTGGGGAATTCCGCATCGTTGCGGTGGCTGCTGCTGCGGGGTGCCCCCAGCCACCGTGTATGTACATACAACATGCGGGCACATGACATGCAGGCGCATACAGTACATGTGACATTGATGCTGGACACTGCTGGACTGCTGGACTGTTGGCCCGTCGGCCCGTTGGACCGTTCAGTCTTGACACCAGGCCACGCAGCATGCACCGTTGACAGCATGCCCCGTCGACATCTGGCATCAACGTGACACTGACCACATGAATCTTGAGACATTTCCGACGCGCCTCCATGTTAAAGTGATTGAATGCCTGATTGCACCCCTTCCCATGTCTGAACTAGGTGGCCGGAATCGGACGCCGTCACGTGTTCAGATCCTGTTTTTGTGGTCACACATGTTGAAAAGATCTCACAAGTTGGGCAAAGACATATCACAAGATTCGCGGAATGGGTTACATATTTTTGCCTGAACCAGCTGCCGCGTCTTCGACTCGATATCATACATGCAATTGTTGACTGAAAACATTACTGAATGATACATCATGAAAATGAAATAAAATGCGAAGAAAAGAAAACACCATAAATAAAAAAACCTAGGAAACAAGGTCCCAACTAAAGTAAAATGAAAACACCAATCTATGTACTCAAGGACCCCCACGTTATGTTCAGAAACGTGTCGTCAAGCATTCGAAAAGAAAAAAAGAAAAAAAAACCGCCAACGCATGTGCATATCTCGTTGAATTCGTGAGAACTCTTTTCTCTCCATCTATCCCTACTGTTGGCCCATCAGGGCTTGGAAAATTGCCTTGACAAAGTCTGATATCGTCGCGACAAGCTTTTGAGAAGAAAAAAAAAAGTGTTAGGTCACGGTACGCTGTAGAGGAAAAACAGGACGGGAATGAATAAACTTACAGGTGTGGCATCGCCAATGAGTTCGCTCGTTTGCGAGACAAACGTCTCGCTGAGAAGCTGTTCGGCATTGCCAAGCAGACCCAAGACTCCCTTAATGCTCTTGGGCGTGATCAGTGGCATGACCGTGTCGACAATGCCTTCAATGTCAATCTTCTGAACCGCGTCCAAGATGGGCTTGACGGCGTCGAGCAGGCCCGCCAGATCAACCTTGCTCAAGGAGTTGAGCAGAGGCCTGACTTGTTTCAGGAGGCCAGAGATGTCAGCCCCGTCGAGATCCTTGAGAAGTGGTGCCGCACCGCTGACAATCGTTTGCGTCTCGTTAACAAACTTGCTCGTGAGCAGCGCTTCGGCATTGTATAAAAGACCATAGAGACCCTTGATGGTTTCCGGCGTGAGGAAGGGCAGAAGGGCATCGAGGAGACCCTTGAAGTCGACGCCGCCCAGCGCGCTGAGAATTGGCTCAATTTGCTTGATGAGTTTGCCGAGGTCGATTTCCGACAGCGTGTCCAGAAGCGGCTTGAGCTTTGTAATGAGGCTGGGTAGATCGATGGTCGAGAGGGCGCCGACCAAGGGCACAGCACCGTCGATGAGGCTATGTGTCTGGTCGACAAATTTTCCAGTGAGGAGCGCCTCGGCGTTACCCAGCAATCCAACGATACCTTGAATGGCCTCCTTGCTTAACAAAGGCTTGAGCGCGTCGAGTAGGCCGGGCAGATCGATCTTGCCAAGTGAGCTGAGAAGAGGGCCGAGTTGCTTTAGAAGATCCTCTAAGTTTAATTTTCCGAGCTCGCCAATCAGAGGACCCGCGCCCTTGATAAGTGCCTGCGTCTCGTCAACGAACTCGCCGGAGAGAAGCTTTTCGGCGTTGCTAAGTAACACCATAATGCCCTCAATGCTTTGTTTGCTTAAAAGCGGCTTAACAGCTTCTAGCAGGCCAGCTAAATCTAGCTTGCCTAGCGCGCTAAGAAGGGGTCCGACTTGCTTGAGGAGATCCTGTAAGTCTAGTTTTCCAAGCTCACCAATCAGGGGGCCTGCGCCTTTAATCAGTGCCTGCGTCTCGTCAACGAACTCGCCGGAGAGAAGCTTTTCGGCGTTGCCAAGCAACACCATAATGCCCTCAATGCTTTGTTTGCTTAAAAGCGGCTTAACAGCTTCTAGCAGGCCAGCTAAATCTAGCTTTCCCAACGCGCTAAGAAGGGGTCCGACTTGCTTGAGGAGATCCTGTAAGTCTAGTTTTCCAAGCTCACTAATCAGGGGGCCTGCGCCTTTAATCAGTGCCTGCGTCTCATCAACAAACTCGCCTGAGAGCAGCTTTTCAGCATTACCAAGCAATGTCATGATACCCTCAACGCTCTGCTTGCTTAGGAGAGGCTTAACAGCTTCAAGCAAGCCGGCTAAGTCAAGCTTGCCAAGCGTGTTAAGGAGAGGGCCGACCTGCTTGATAAGATCCTGTAGATCTAACTTTCCAAGCTCCCCGATTAACGGGCCAGCGCCCTTGATCAACGTCTGGGTCTCATCCACAAATTCGCCAGATAGCAATTTCTCGGCATTTGCAAGGAGACTCATGATGCCCTCCACGCTTTCCTTGCTTAAGAGTGGTTTGACGGCTTCAAGCAAGCCGGCTAAGTCAAGCTTGCCAAGTGTACTGAGGAGAGGACCAACTTGCTTGATGAGGTCCTGTAAATCTAACTTTCCAATCTCCCCAATCAACGGGCCAGCGCCCTTAATTAAGGTCTGGGTCTCATCCACAAATTCGCCAGATAGCAATTTCTCGGCATTTACAAGGAGACTCATAATGCCCTCCACGCTTTCCTTGCTTAAGAGTGGTTTGACGGCTTCAAGCAAGCCGGCCAAGTCAAGCTTGCCAAGTGTACTGAGAAGAGGACCAACTTGCTTGATGAGATCCTGTAGATCCAACTTTCCAAGCTCCCCAATTAACGGACCGGCGCCCTTAATTAGGGTCTGTGTCTCGTCCACGAATTCGCCTGAAAGGAGTTTTTCGGCGTTACCTAATAAGCTCACAATACCTTGGATACTGTTTTCCGTGAGCAAGGGTTTGAGTGCATTTAGCAGACCCGCAAGGTCGAGCTGACCGAGGATCTTCAAAAGAGGTTCAACCTGCTTAATAAGATCTTGGAGGTTGAGCGAGCCAAGCTCGCCAATTAATGGACCGGCTCCCTTAATCAGGGCCTGAGTTTCGTCCACGAACTCGCCTGATAGGAGTTTTTCGGCGTTGCCTAACAGACCCACGATACCGCGGATACTATCTTCCGTGAGCAGCGGCTTGAGTGCGTTGAGGAGGCCTGCGAGGTCGAGCTGACTAAGTGCCTTTAAGAGAGGTTCAAGCTGGTTGATAAGGTCCTGCAGATTCAGCTTGCTAAGTTCCGCAATCAATGGCGTAGCACCCTTTATTAAGGTCTGCGTGTCGTCAACGAATTCGCCACTGAGAAGCTTCTCTGCATTGCCGAGAAGTCCAACGATGCCTTCTACGCTCTGCTTTGTAAGCAAAGGCTTAATAGCTTCGACGAGGCTAGGAAGGTCTATTTTGCCTAGTGTGCTCAGTAAGGGTGCAAGCTGTTTTAGTAAGTCCTGGAGGTCAAGCTGAGCAACGGCATCAATGAGGGGTCCTGCCTTGCCGATAACACTCTGCGTCTCTTCGACGAATTTCTTGCTTAATAAGAGCTCGGCGTTACCCAGGAGACTAACGATGCCTTCCACGCTCTCTTTTGTGAGCAGAGGTTTGACGGCTTCCACAAGGCCTGGAAGATCAACCTTGCCCAATGTGCTTATAAGAGGTGCAAGCTGCTTGAGCAGGTCCTGAAGGTCAAGCTGAGCAACGGCGTCAATAAGAGGCCCAGCCTTGCCGATAACACTCTGCGTCTCTTCAACGAATTTCTTGCTTAACAAGAGCTCGGCGTTGCCTAGAAGACTGACAATGCCCTTAATACTGTCGTCGCTGAGCAATGGGCTAAGTGCCTTGAGGAGGCCCGCGAGGTCAATTTTGCCTAACTCATCAACCAAGGGACCAATTTGGGTAAGCAATTTCTGCAAATCAAGTTTCCCAAGAGACCCAACAAGAGGCCCGGCGGACTCGACCAGGTTTTGCGTCTCTTCCACAAACTTCTTAGTCAATAAAAGACCTGCATTACCAAGGAGGTCAACAATGCCCTTGATATTGTTATCCGTGAGCAACGGACTCAAAGCTTTCAAGAGGCCTGCGAGGTCAATCTTGCCGAGCTCGTCGATAATGGGGCCGAGCTGATTAAGCAATTTCTGTAGGTCAAGCTTTCCAAGAGAGCCGACAAGCGGTCCGGCAGATTCAATCAGACTCTGCGTCTCCTCCACGAATTTCTTGGTCAGTAATAGTCCCGCATTGCCGAGAAGGTCGACAATGGCTTTGATGTTGTTGTCGGTAAGCAGTGGGCTGAGAGATTTCAAGAGCCCTGCAAGGTCAATCTTGCCGAGCTCGTCGATAATGGGGCCGAGCTGATTAAGCAATTTCTGTAGGTCAAGCTTTCCAAGAGAGCCGACAAGAGGTCCGGCAGATTCAATCAGACTCTGCGTCTCCTCTACGAATTTCTTAGTTAGCAATAGTCCCGCATTGCCGAGAAGGTCGACAATGGCTTTGATGTTGTTGTCGGTAAGCAGTGGGCTGAGAGATTTCAAGAGCCCTGCAAGGTCAATCTTGCCGAGCTCGTCAATAATTGGGCCAAGCTGGTTAAGCAGCTTCTGAAGGTCGAGCTTTCCGAGAGAAGTGAGTAGAGGGCCAGCCGAACCAATAATGGCTTGGGTCTCCTCTACGAATTTCTTGGTTAATAGGAGCTCGGCATTGCCAAGAAGACCAGCAATACCCTTTATGCTATCGCTGGAAAGAAGTGGTTGGATGGCTTCAAACAAACCAGCAAGGTCTAGTTTGGCCACTCCCTTGAGAAGAGGTTCGATTTGCTGGACAAGACCCTTGATATCAACGTCCTTGAGTACCCCGAGTAGCGGTCCGGCGCCTGCGACGAGCGACTGCGTGTTGTTGACGAAGTCCTTAGTGAGCAATAACTCGGCATTATCGAGTAATCCGGTGATTCCCTTAATGCTGTCACCTTCTAGGAGGGGTTTAATAGCATCAAATAAGCTCTTTAGGTCAAGTTTAGAGAGGTCCTTGAGAATTGGACCTAACTGGTCTACTAAGGACTTAATATCAATATCCTTAAGCGAGCCGAGCAGCGGTCCGGCACCCGCGACGAGCGACTGCGTGTTGTTGACGAAGTCCTTAGTGAGCAATAACTCGGCATTATCGAGTAATCCGGTGATTCCCTTAATGCTATCACCTTCTAGGAGGGGTTTAATAGCATCAAATAAGCTCTTTAGGTCAAGTTTAGAGAGGTCCTTTAGAATTGGACCCAACTGGTCTACTAAGGACTTGATATCAATATCCTTAAGCGAGCCAAGCAGCGGTCCGGCACCCGCGACGAGCGACTGTGTATTATTGACGAAGTCCTTTGTGAGCAGTAACTCGGCGTTGTCAAGCAATCCGGCGATTCCCTTGATGCTGTCGCCTTCAAGCAGCGGTTTAATGGCGTCGAACAAGGTCTTGAGATCTAGCTTAGAGATATCCTTAAGGATTGGGCCAATCTGGTCCACCAGGGATTTAATGTCAATATCCTTGAGGCTGCCGAGTAGGGGACCAGCACCAGCCACAAGAGACTGGGTGTTATTAACAAAGTCTTTTGTAAGCAGTAGCTCAGCGTTATCGAGCAATCCGGCGATTCCCTTGATGCTGTCGCCTTCAAGCAGCGGTTTAATGGCGTCGAATAAGGTCTTGAGATCTAGCTTAGAGATATCCTTAAGGATTGGGCCAATCTGGTCCACCAGGGATTTGATGTCAATATCCTTAAGGCTGCCGAGTAGGGGACCAGCACCAGCCACAAGAGACTGGGTGTTATTAACAAAGTCTTTTGTAAGCAGTAGCTCAGCGTTATCGAGCAATCCGGCAAGTCCCTTGACGCTATCGCCAGAGAGCAGCGGTTTGATAGCGTCAAATAAGCTCTTAAGGTCAAGCTTAGAAATATCCTTGAGGATTGGGCCAATCTGGTCCACTAGGGATTTGATGTCAACATCCTTTAGACTGCCCAGAAGGGGACCAGCACCGGCAACAAGCGACTGTGTCTGGTTCACAAATTGCTTAGTGAGTAACTCCTCCGCATTTTCTAACAAACCAGCGATACCCTTGATGCCGTTTTCTGAAAGAAGAGGCTGTAATGATTTAAGCAGTCCGGAAATGTCGACATCGCCGAACTGTTTCAAAATGGGTCCAATCTGGTCGAGTATTTTTGAAAGATCGGCCTTGGACAGACTGTCGATCAGAGGCGAGGCGCCCTTGAGAACAGTCTTGATCTCCGATATCGTCTCGTTGCCCAACAGGGACACCGCGCCACTGACAATGGATGGCAAGTTGTTGAGTAGTGGGTCAAGGCCCTTGATCAAGCTCTTCAGATCAAGACCCTTGAGCAAGTCGATAAGCGGCGAGACCTCTCCCACGAGAGCCTGCGTCTCATTGACAAAATTTGGCGTCAAGAGCGCGGCGCCATTGCTCAGCAGAGTGCCGATGTTGTCGATGTTCTTTTCCGTCAACAGTCCGACGGCGGATTTAACAAGGCCGCCGAGGTCAAGGTTTCCAATGTTTCCGACCAGTTTGTCGAGGTTGAGCTTTCCCAGTAATTCCACAAGAGGGCCGGCGCTGTTGAGGAGTTTTCTGATTTGGCTGGGTACGGGTGGCTGCAGTGTCGCTGACAGGTTCACCACGGCGTCGTGCACTGCTTGGATGAAATCGGGAGTAAGCAGATCCTCGGCAGCTTTGAGGAGCTTCGTCAGATCCCCGAGGCCGCCAAGTGCGTTGCCGCCAAGGTTGGCGAGATTGCCGCCGAGATTGCCAAGATCTCCGAGGAGGTTGGCTTGTTGTGGGCGAGTGGCCGAACCCCCAGAACTGCCACTGCCGCTGCTGCTACTGCTGCTTCCTCCTGATCCAGTCTGGTTGCTCCTGGGATACAACGTAGCTCTGGCCTGCAGAGCTTGGTTTTTCCGAAGAAGATCGTTGAGTTCTGAGAGTGCTTCCGTGAGGTCTGACCGAGGTACCAAAGCAAGGTTGTGTTTGGCCAATATCTCGTCAAGATTCAGTTCTTGTGGGGATAAGTTGCCAGGGCTGTCGACGGCAATGAGGCCCAGTGGCATTAAAGCCGCAACAAAAACCGACGAGAACCGCATCTTGGTTGGTGTTGATGGTGCGCTCACTCAAAGTAGTTCCAACAAAGAGACTCTGAAGTATCCAATGTTGCGAACCCAAGAGTGTGTCACGACACACCAAAAGAAGAAGAAAAAACGAACCAAAACGAGTGATGCCGGGATGCAGATAACGAAAGCGATCGTGGGGGATGAAGCTGTCAATATGGGTTTCGGCCTGTAAAGGATGGGCTAAGCGGCCGTGTTGCCGTTCTTCACATGAGCGAGTCGATCAAGGGCGAAGCTATGCCGCCATAAATCCTGTTTCCGTGTCTTTTTTTCTTTCCTTGGTCAGGATGTAGAAAAGCCGGGCCCGGTCTTCTTTTGCCGCCGTTCACGCATGGCCTCGCCTTGCCTTGCCTACTCCACGCCCTCGCCACGCCACGCCTGTGCCTCGAGCGTCAACCCCCGGTTCAGTCAACGGTACCCCGACCGCTTCCTGCGCTGCCAATCTCGACCGCCCGCGCACGGTCGGGGGATCCATTTAGGATGGAACCAAACTCGCAGGAATGGCTCTTCCTGGGACTAGCAAGTGAGCTACTGGGGGAGTGGACTTGGTGGAGTTCGGATGCGGCGAGAAACCATTTAGCTCCAGACCCTCTCTTCTAACCTCCGTGTCCGTTAAACCACGATTAACCCAGATCTAGCGTTAACCGCTCATCACTTCCGTTCGAGGTTTCACGCTCCGCGCAACGGGGAAACAGGAGACTCGGTGTGGACTCTGGAGGACAAGCAGGTAGGTAGGGAGGGGGGGGGGGGGGGGTGTGGTTGAAGCTAGCCTCGGTTTTGCTGCACGCACATTGACAGATGCATGTACGTACATACATACAAACATGTGCATCTAGACAGTCTTGTGAGATTTTATTCGATCGGCAAGTCTGCGCCAACCTCGGACCCTAGTCAATCCAATTAGGCAAATTTTCTGTTTCCAGACAGAGTCCCTCGCAGAACACAAGCTACCCGACTGCGCTCGGACTAAACGAAACAATAACCTAGCAACACTTTGACGGCATGGTTTTTTTTTCCTTCGACTTTCTTCGCTACTCATATGTCTAGGCCCTGGATCTCCAAGGTCTTTTCAGTCCGGCACTCCCCATTCTAAGAGCCGACTGCCTTTGCACATTGTAGATTTCTCAGGCACCACAGGCAACATGACGACGACGACGACGACGACGACGACGATGGCAGCAGGAGCACCAGCCTCTTCGTATGATGCTCCTCACAATGGACCGCACGCGCATCCTGCTTCTGCGTCAGGAGCTCGAGGAGAAAGCGCCGACGACAACGGCGCCGACGCGCAAAGCAATGCCTCTTCAAATGACAATATCAACGATAAGACTGCCAGTCCCTCAACAAAACGACAAAGGATACGGCGGCACTGCGGGCGGTTCTGGTTATGGTATCTGATTGTGACGATAATATTCTTGGCTATTTTTCTGCCAATTCTGTGAGTATAAAAAACAAGATTTCTCGTCGTCCCGCACGGGGGGGAAAGAGTACGCGATCAACGAACTGACCAAAGTTACTCCAGCTTCAAAGTCATTATCCCGGCCATTGTCCAGTCCATTATCAACTCTCAAGGCTTGCCAGTCGAGGGAGGTAGCTTCGACTGCATATCGGCAACACAGGTCAAGATTTCTCTCAACACGTCGCTGGACACACCAATACCGGCCAGAGTAGGTGATTTTTCGCTCGACTTGTACAATAAAGACACGTCGCCCTTCACACCGTTTGCCAACCTTGGCATTCCTGGGCAAAAGTTGAATGGCAACACAAAGGTCCTTGTCCCGTCGCAGCTGGTGACCATTGAGGACGAGCCGGAACTTGTGCGCTGGCTCAGCGAGGTGTTTGACTCCGAAAAGGTTGAAGTCTCCGTCAAGGGCCGCCCCCCGGTTTATCTGGGTGAGCTCTCGTCCAAGGCAAATATTGTCAAGACCATCTCGTTACCGGGTCTGAGAAGACTCTCTGGTCTTACCATTACGGACCTGAAGCTCATGTTCCCACCTGACAAGAACGGCAACAACCTGAAGGGTACCATTAGGATCCCGAACTGGGGCAGTCTTTCGCTCAACTTTGGCAACATCACGTTCGACATGTTCTCCGGCACAGTGAAGCTTGGTAAAATCACCGCCTACGATGCCATGCTCAATGTCGGCAACAACACTCTCAATTTCGATGGAAATCTCGATCTGCCCAACTTGGTCAGGAACCTTGGCGCCGTCCTGGCGAGCCAAAAGGAAGCTCTGAACCGTGGTCAAGTCGACGTCAACATCACCGGCACCACCGTTACCGTCCACGAGCAGAGAATCCCGTACATTGAGAAGGTCCTCGGCAGGAAACCAGTTACTACATCCATTTCCGTCATCACCCTCTTCAGTGATGTGCTGGGCGGATTCATGGGCGGTGGCGGTGGATCCATCGTCAACGCGCTGGGAGATGTTGTTGGAAACAACACCTTTCTCCAAAATGTGATTAGCAACTACAATCACACTCAATCCAGTAAGAAAGCATCATTATCAACAACAACACCAACGATATTAACGAAAAGGGTGGCGAATCCCAAAGACGCCCTAATGTGGAATATGTTGAAACTGGGCCTCAGGATGAAGCTTAACCAAGCAAGCAGATGAGAGGTCCATAAATCAGTGACACGATGCGAATCATGTAAAGGGAATGGTGGAGAAAAACAAGAAACCCGGCTTGGATATCTGGAATATTCATGCTCTACAGAATCGGGAACTGGCTATAATGAACAACTGTACATACAATAACGCATATATTTAATGCAAGTCCGCGAAAGCGATGAAAACATTCCAGCGCATATAGCGCTTCAGCCTCCTTGTGCGTCTTTTCTTCTTTCTTTTTTCCCTTTTTTGTCGCATTCCTTTTTTTTTCTTTTTTTCTTTTTTTTTCTTTTTCTCCTAGATTAGCGCCGATTCCTCGATTGTCACCCCATATCCGTCTAGGGCAAAGGCTGACCAGTCTCACTCGTCCTCAGCTGGTAGTAGTCCCGGTCTGTGTCCGGACCTTGCGCTTTGGCCGAACCAAACTTGGACTGAGGTAGGTAGATCAGCCTTGATGTCTCACCAAAATGGTGTAATACGATTGGTGCATTTTGTCCATCCATTCCGGTTTCAGCCTGCCGTTCACCATCAACGCTGACCTTTTGGTTATTAATGCGATAAAAATAAACCAAGCAATATATTAGTTTATATCAAACGAGCCACGGCATAATGATGCATCGTGGAGAACCCTGCGTTTTGGGTTCAATTTGACAACTCGCTCCAAGAGACCGGGCGGTGGATGACCTCTAGCTGCTTTTGCTTAGGCCGTGTTTCCTGTGCTGGTGACCATTACCTAGTAGTAGTAAGTTCGTTTGACCGGAAGGCCCGAGCGATTCAACTGACTCTGCCCGAGTAAGTACATGTACGTACATGTATGACCATCTCGCCACGTGAGAAGGTTGCCAGATACATCACAATACCGCCCGGCGTGGGTGTGGCTGGACTAAACCTCTCCGGGGCGACATGTCTCTCCAATCCGTCAGTCTCAAGCTTGAAACACCAATCAAAACGATGCTCATTCTACGTTCTTGTTCTTCCAGGCTCATTGTCGACATTCCTCGTACATAGACCCTCAAGGCCACAACCGCGCAAAGCAACAAATAGATTACCGATCGCGTCAGCCACACACCGCATACAGCACGCAGCACGCGAGACATCACTTAGTGTCTCCCGCTCGCTTGAACGGTTGCCGCTGCTCAGGGGCAGCGCACCAGGTGCAGCCGACAATTCATTAAAACTTGGAAAAAAGAGGCGCGAAGGGAGAAACAGGTTTGCGGATCAATCGAGTGAGGAGCTGTTCAGAAAACAGTTCACCCTTTCATTTGTTATGTTGTACTATTATTTTATTTTTGCTTTCTCCTCTTTTTTTTTCTTCTTTTTTCTCCTTTTTTCTTTATTTCTTTTTTTTCTTCTCTCCTTGCTTTCGTCTTCACTCCCTTCTCTTTCACTTCTTTCTAATTCAAAATGGCGCGGATCTGTTCGAGTCGTGGTGGCGTGTGCGGCCAGTCCAGCCCAATCAGGCGACTTGGTTGTTTTGCGTTCTGCAGCCTAGACCGGGCTTTGACTTCTTCGCCCTCGCCACGGCCGACCCCACCGATCGTCCGTTACCACCCACCAGGCCGTCCTAACGTGGCTGCCAAGACATCGAGGCAAATATGGGGTCATGGTTGCTTCTTTTTCGGCAATTTTTTCAAAGGAAAAAAAAAATACCTCCCCTTTTGTCTTTTCTTTTTTTTTATCCTCCCTCCTTTTTTTTTGTCCTAAAAAAAGAAAGACGATGGAGGGGTGTGTATGACGTCGGGCAGCACTTCCCTGCTGTGTCGGCTGTCGAGACCGCGCTCTAGCCCAGCTCGAATCACCACGCAGGCGACCTGCGGTTCGTCTGGTCCTGGTTCATCTATGCAGCCCTCTCAGCTTGGATCGACTGCTGGTCGCCACACATGACTGCCACATCTTCAGTAGCGAATGCGCTTTGTAAATCAACTCCTGTAGAATGCCGCGTGGCATCTTCCGCCGTCGTTCCGCTGAAGGTTTACAAGTGTCTAAATGTCAAACCGTTTGTTTATTATTTAGACATCAAAGCGCAAAGCATTGGAATAGCCCATCAATAGGAAGCACATTCTCGACGTTAGCTTACGCCACTTCTCTCTCTCCCCCCCCCCTCGATCCGGCCTCCTTTGTTTCTTGTCCCAGTTTGTCTAATATTCCCGACCCATGTTGCGCCTTGACTGCGCGCACGAAACATGTCAACGTTTTTACAGACGCTTAAACATGTTGTTCCCCCGATTTTGCGATTTGCGGGGGAGGGGCGTTTGGACCCGGGCATCTCGTGGTCTCGAAGGATGGTGGACATTTCGGATCCATGGTTTGCCGCGAGCTAGGCGCATTAATAACATGCTTTCCCGGGGATGGGAATTTTGGGTAGGCATCCCGTGGACGAGAACGGAGCTCCAAGTTGTTAGCCTGAATTGACGCTCCGCCTGACGGCGGCGGGACCACATGGCGAACGCCATTTTTTCTTCGACCTTTTATGAACCTTTTTGTTATCTATCATTCATGCTTATTGGAATTCCTATCCCCGCCCGTGGCCATAGACAACTGTTCGCATTCGTCCAGAGGCTTGAATGGACATGAGTCGCGCGAGTCACACGACTAGCTGTATCAGCAGACTAAATTGTCGGGTATCGACCCAGCTTTTCCGCTCATGCCAGTCCTAGCGCAATTATGTAATTGTGTACTCAAGATTGTATCTACACATCAGGTGTTCTCGGTTCTAGATGCTCTCATTGTCTCTTAGTTGCTGCCTTTGGTCAAGTTCTACACACGGAATGTCATATCTCTGTCACTATAGCTCAAATGTTGGTCGGCATATCATGTGTCTTTGCTTGAATCAATGCTCGGAACTCGCAAATACGCCTGAAAATACCGATATTGCCGTTGGTGACGCGTGCCAGACAGCCGCCTCTAGACGGCATCTTGCTTCGGACTCGCAGTTTAGTCTGCGTCAAGGTATAAGCGACCGCATCGTCATCATATTCGGGTGCTTCGTGACATGATTTCATGATATGAGGCCATCAACCCGCAAAATAGATAGGATTTATGCTTGTAACAAGAGCCCGTACTATTCACTATGATAGTTTGTCAATGCTGTTTAGTCCCATCTTTAAAGTCTCTTTCACTCAGTAAGCTCCCTTGACACTGCAGAACTCGATCGTGCCCAGTGACAATTGGCTTTGAATTCTCAAGTCCTTCGTTATGCGTGAAAATCTACGACTATGTCATGAGTTACAGGCAGAGTACTTATCTGTCGCGTTGGTCTTGCTTTGAATGCTTCGACTTCGACTGCCTGTGCATTTCTCCTGTAAATCATCTCTCTACTAAACCATCCTTTAAACTCGATGGAATATCGTGCTTTGTGGGCAACATGTCCTCTGATTGACGCATTGCGTCGCACATCATGACGCTGAGCTTGCCGCAGCTGGTAAATCAGTTCTAGAACGCCATCCTGCTGTTCAAACATGATTTCCTTGGTGTATGCTTCAAGTTGAATTTATGATTCAACATATGAAAACAACCAGTTCAAGAGCGCTTATGCTATTACAGCATGATTGTCAGTTGAAGTCAAGCTCTCGTATCATGGGAACTTCAAATCCCATCTGACAACTGATCATACATATTTAAACCCATGTCATGTAGTGTTTCAATCCCATCCGAGTCCCAACCATGGGGGGCCTCAGTTGTCATCAAAATTACTCGACGAGAAGCTCTAGGGTGGCTACGCGCAGAACGTCGGTAATCGGCCCCTACGAACACCGTAATAAACTGCGCAAAGCTCAAAGTACTTAGACAGCTACACCAGAATAGGATGTGGACGATCCGGAGAGAAATTGTGACGGAAAATTATGAGGGAAAATTCATTGTTCATAACTTTCCTCCATGCTGTAAAAAAAAAAACTGGATTCGGGTCGTCGGCCGCGAAATCCAGTCACCCCACCAAAGTGACCTCGCATGGCTGATGACGTGATTTGTTGGCTAGCCACTCACACCATCACGTCAACCTTTAAACTTTTCTTTTTTTTTAAGAATATTATGATGGACGCAAAATCCCAATCTCCGGATATACGGGACAGATTTCAGTTCTACGAATAGGCGGGTTCATTGATTTTTTTCCTTCCCTACCGTCTTTTTTTTTATTCTTTTCACACTCAATTTTTTCCTTCGTTAGGTCAAGACTCGGGCAATAATAAGAAACAGAAGAAGAAAAGACAAAACAGCGAAAGGCACGAATAGAGATCATCGACCAAGATGTGGTGCCGAGGAAGGCAGCTCGCAAGCAGCACAGGCTGCCTAGCACGACGATCAAGTGCGAGATGCCTCGCAACAATATCACCCGTAAGCTCTACGACCAAGTCCCACAAGGTAGTCGTGGTCGGTGCCGGCACAGCCGGCCTCTCCATCAGTCACCAGCTCCTGCGCTCCGGTCAATTCACCAACAAACAAGATATCGCCATTATCGAGCCTTCTGCGTGGCACCACTACCAGCCCGGCTGGACGTTGGTCGGGGGCGGACTGAAAAACAAAGAAGACCTGCGCAGGAATACCGAGGAGCTGATCGATACGAGGCTCGGCTTCTACCAGTCCAGTGTCGCGGCGGTCGCACCCGAGGACAATTCCGTGACGCTGGCGGATGGAAACAGGTTGGCCTATGAGCACCTGGTGGTTGCGCCCGGTCTGAGTCTCGACTTTGGCGCCATCGATGGTCTCACCGATGCTCTCTACGATGCAGACTCCCCCGTCTCCACCATCTACAACTACGATACCTGTGACAAGGCATTCCGCACCGTCGAAAACCTGTCCGCGGGAACGGCCATCTTCACCCAACCCGCCGGCGTGATCAAATGCGCCGGAGCACCGCAAAAGATGCTATGGCTCGCCCTCGACTACTGGAAACGAGCGGGCCGATATACCACGCCCAACCAGCCCGGGGAATCGACCATCAAGATCAGCTTTGCCACTGGCCTGCCGGCCATGTTCGCGGTCCCCAAATACGCAGCCAAGCTGGAAGACTTGCGAGTTGAGAGAGGTGTTGAGGGCCTGTTCCAGCACGACCTGGTGGCCATCCAGGGAAACCAGGCGACGTTTGCGCGCCCCAACGGAGCAGAGAAGGTGACCAAGCGTTTCGACCTGCTGCACGTCACGCCCAAGATGGGACCGCCGAGATTCATCAAGGAAGGCGCCATTGGCAACGACGCCGGCTACGTGGACGTCGACGACCATACCCTTCGCCACAAGACGTATCCCAACATCTGGTCCGCCGGTGATGCCTCCAGCTTGCCGACCTCCAAGACCGCCGCGGCCGTGACGTCCGAGGCGCCGGTGCTTGTACGTAATCTGACGCAGGTCCTCCAGGGCCGCGAACCAGATGCCTCCTACGACGGCTATACCTCCTGCCCCCTCCTCACCGAGTATGGCAAGGTCCTCCTGGCAGAGTTCAAGTACGGCGGCGAGCCAAAGGAGACTTTTGATAACTGGCTGGGCATTGACCAGATTGAGCCACGTCGTACGTTTTACCACCTGAAGAAGGACTTTTTCCCGTGGGTGTATTATACGTCAATGGTGAAGGGGACTTGGGGAGGTCCTAGGGGCTGGATTAATTGAGGCTGGCTTGGCTGGCTGTCTTTGCGACGTGGATTTACATGATAAGAAAATTCAGGCGCAACGGTATGGATTAGCAGAAGGGTTGTTTAGTTTGCTTAGTTTTCTGGGTATGTATCTGCGCTTTTTGCGTTACAGTCGTGCTTTACAAATTTCACTTTTTTTTTCGTTTTGAATCCCCTATTGGCGATTTCGTATCAAAAACACATTCGAGCATTGATGAGATAATATGTCTGGTCTGTCGTTGCAACAAAGGCATAGTGACTACATAGACATAAAAATTTGCCTCTAACTTCAAAATCAAATCTCCCCACTCCTAGAATGGCAGGCAGCTCATAGGACATGCCTGAAATTCGGGCCATAGTTTTCAACAGCTTGTTCTTCTTGGCTGGCGTTGTCACTGGCATTCTCGGAGCTATTTCCATTAGACGCGAGTCCATATTTCTTGTCGAGCTTCTTGTTCTCCAAAACGAGGATTGTTCGCAAAATAGCAGCCAGCAAGGCAACGAAAACCATAAACGCGGCGGCAGTGCTGTGTCCCCTGACATAGTTTGGCCCGTCACTCTGCGGATAGGACCTCGTCCCCAACAACGGTCCACACTGCCCGATCAAGTTGAGCAGGACGATGCTGGCGCCACGTCTCTCATCGCTTCCCTGGTTATTGAGTACCCAGGGCAGGATGTTGGAAATGGTAGGGAAAACGCCCATGGTAGCCAGAAACACCCCCGCGTACCGGGCAGAAGTTGTTCTCGCAATCGCAAGCATGAGGTACCCTGTAGCGCCCAAGAGAGCCAAGCCAATAACGAACAAGCCGCGTTGACGACTCCGGTCCGCGAGAAACGATGTGATTATGGTGACGACGAATGCTGCAAAATACGGAGGAGCCGAAAGTCCCTGGGCACTGAGGCCAGAAAAGCCTAGAGCGGAAAGAGAAGAAGTCAGGAATCTTTTTTTGTATTTTTTCTTTCTTTTTGGCACATAGACAAAAAAAACCATTGACGTCCACGAATGGTAGTGCATTGACTGGCCAACTTACCCATGTCCTTGAGGATCGTGGGAAGATAAACAGGCAACGAAGAGTACGAAACGTTGCAGGAAAAGTACATGAACGCCGTCAGCCACGGCTTGACATCCAACAAGGTGCGGACTATTTCGCCCCAGTTCATCATGCCCACCCGCTTCGTCTTGCCAACCTGCCTGACCTGCCGAGCCAGTGCCACGCGTTTCTCGTCCTCGGTCAAGAACCACGCTTCGGAAGGGCTGTTGGTCATGGCAAAGTATGTCACCACGGCCATGACCAGGACGGGAAGACCTTCTACAAGAAGCAACAGGCGCCAGCCAGCGAGGCTCGATGACCCCGATGTGATGGCGTAGGCCAACGCACCGGCGAAACACGTCCCCAGCGGTGCGGCGGAGAAGAAAATGGCAATACGCAGCCCAATCTCGGTTCGGAGATAGAAGAACGATAGCAGATAGATGACTCCCGGGCAAAATCCAGTTTCAAAAAAGGCGAGGAAGAATCGACACGCCATCAACCCGGACCACGATTGAACGGCCGCTTGAGCCGTGGCAGAGATGCCCCATCCAGCGACGAGTATCGTCATCCATACGCGCGCGGGCATGATCTTGTGCATCATGATGAGAGGCTCGAAGACGATGTAGGCAATGTAGAATATGGTCAGAAGCCACTCGTATTCTTCGCTGGAGAGGTGTAGATCGTGTTGCATGCCGGCGATGCGAGCATTCCTAGGCCGAGGTTTTTGCTTTAGTCTTTTTTTTTTTGCTCCTTCATCTTCATCATTCTCTTCATCCCGCCCAATTCCTTCCACGACTTGCGCATCAATAGTCGCAATAAAAATAGACTTACCCGATGTTAGATCTGTCCAAAAAGGCCAACAGGACTGCGATTTTTCACGTCAGTAAACAACAAACCAACCAACCTATTAAACAATGAGAAAGCTTTGCTGCGCGCAACTCACATAGAAACACCAAAAGCGCGAGCAGATTACGATCCATCTTCCGCACCACCCTCCTCTCCACGGCGGCATCATCTGCCGGCACCACCGATGACCCTTCCTGAGATGGGCGCAAAGTGCCAACATCGGATTCCGTTGCTTGCTTCATCGCAGAACGATGCCTCCAGACCCGCTAGACTTGGTGGTGGGCTGACGAGTTTCCCGTGACGAACAGGTCGTGATCACACGTCTGCTGCTGAGACGATTTTTTTTTTTCTCAAGAAGTGATTGAGATGGACAGGGGGAAGAAAGTCGAGAGCTCGGCCCCCCAAAAAAATATCTACCCGTAGACCTACTTAGTGGAACACTAAGTAGGTCTACGGGGAGTGCAAATGCAGGCGCCCTTGAGAGTTTGTGACAGGGTTTCACGATGTGCATAATCTTTACGCTCAACCTTGCTCACTTTTTGGTCGTTTATACCAGATGGACTGCAAACCATCGTCGGCACGACCGGCACGATGGGTTTCCCGCAACAAGCATAGGGCGTACACTTAAAAAAAGTTAAAAAAAAAAGATAAAAACAGGTACCAGCCAATTGCAAACGGCATAACCCCTGATATCAATTTACAATAGACCCTAACCCCTTATTCCTCGTCCTTCCGCCAGCCCCGCCTCGCCTCAAATGCGACCACGTTCTGGAGAAGCCAGGAGATGGTGCTTTTTCTCTTCGCAAAATGATTCGCACGCTGTACCTCAAATGCATATGTACATACATAGTATGTACAAACATTGTATGTATATGCCTTCCCTGCCCGATGGATGCTTCTGGCTTGATGTCATGCTAGTTGACCCTCTCCGATAGAGTTGTCCAATGCAATGACCAGACCTGCGAAAGGCCACGGGATTGTCGGGCATTGTGCTTGCGCTTCCATGTCGACTTATTAGTCCATGCTAGGTCAATTTGAATCCAGCCCCCCGGAGCTCCCCACCGGCACTTCCTCCTTGCACCCGTGTCATGTGTCATGGAGCCAGGTTATTGCATAAAAAATGGATGTGATCACATCACAGTAATTAGTGCATCAGACTCCCGTATATGCCGTGCAACAGAGGTCGTCACCCAAGGTCACGGTTCCTTCGTCGTGAAAGTCCTGATTTATGCTAGTGAGGCTCTAAGATGACATCATCTTCAATCAACTAGTAGTAACAATAGGCCGAGCAGAAAATGTGTCCATGTGCACGCACAAAAAAAATGTTCTTCGTACGCATGTAGATGCAGTCCACGGGACATGAGAGAATCCGGGGAATTCCTAGAACTTTCTGCATCTAATTTCCCATGGCGAAGAATGCTCGAACTTGTCTGACTAGGGCATATGAAGTTTTTCCACTGGCGCTGCCTAAATCTAGCAGTCTGAGCATGCCAATACATGATACTGCACGAAAAAAAAACGCATACTACACATATAGCTCTTGCCTATATTGATCCCGCGTTGTAAAAAAAACCCATGTACATACCTATAGCGATATAGACAAGAGAGGAGGGAAAGATAATGGTAACAGCGTGTGAAGTAGCCCTGCTACATTGGGACAGCGCCAGTGCGATCATCTACGTGCCCGTCGCCTGGACGCAATACCTCGCTCTGGAGACGAAGTGCAAAAATTTGGCTTCACCCACCTCCCACATTCGCCTCTATTACTCTACACCTCAGACGAGGTTGTTAACAGCAACGATTCCCGCTCCTATTTTAGATAATTTCAAAAGCTTGCCGAGCACTGTAAACAGAATAACAGTAGTACATGATACGGGAGCTACACGGTGCCGGTGGAACAAAATATTGAGCATCGTTGTTATTGTTCTTTTTTTTTTGTTGCAGAAACGGTAGTCTCGACTGCGAGCGGTCGAAAATGCGCCGTCAAGTCCTGTCCTTGCACGTGTACATAATATACATGTGCATACATATGCATGTAAAGCCACTCGTGCAGTTTGCTGCGATTGCCTCTTATGCAGCACTCTGTTTCAACAAATCAACTAGTCCCTGCCGCAACGACAACGGAAATATATCCAAAAACGATTGCGGCAGATCTGAGATTGTGACATTTTCAGTCGTGCAGTACGGTTCCGGCACCTTGCCCACCATGACATCCTTCATCCAGGCCAGAGCATTGGGTGCTCCAACCAGTCCGTAGTTCTTGTGGTTTATCCCCTCAGCAATGTCCCTCTGGTAATACACATTGGCTCCCTTTTTGCAGTAGTCGAACACGGCGTCATCCACAGCCGCGATGGGGGACACCTCATCATTGAAATCGTGGTACCAGTACACTGGAGCTGTTGGCGCGACAGGAGTATGAGCGTATTTGGCGAGGGTGGCCTTCAGACTCGGATATACACACAAGTCCCAACAGGTAAACATGCCTAGCACATCGAGACCGTCAAATGTCTTGAGGTTCGCATCTAGGCACTGGTTCAAGGCCGAGTAGAACTGGTCTTTGAATTCCGCCTTTAGATGCCTGTTCAGCACGGACTTGAAGTTTGGGTTCTCGTTTGCAACGCCGATCAACGAGAAGGGGAGAAGGCCGGTGTGCGGCCCACTGTTAAGTTGCTTTATCGTGTCGACACCCTTCACGTTGACTCCTCCGATGGCAACAGCCGCCAAGTTCAACTCCGCGGCGTATTTCGGTTGGATCTCCGCAGCATACTTGGTAACTGCTGCACCAGCAGAGTATCCCCACAAGGCAAGGATGGCATTCTCGTTTATTCCCGTGATCGGATATGACTGTATCGACGCTCGAAGCGCGTCCAGAATCGCATGGCCAGCAATCTTCTGGTCGACGAATGATGCTGCCGGACCCTGGAAATCGGGCACCGTGACGACCCATCCATCTGCCAGCGCCGCCTGGACAAGCAGAATCTGCAACTGTGTTGTCGCCGAGGCCCGCACGGGATTGGCGTTGGACGCTGCCGTCATTTCATAAGAGGGGGCGCAATCCCTGCTGATGGCGTTTTCAGCCATCTGAAACGACATGACGGAGCTCAAGTTTGCATTTCTCGGGATCAGCACCGTCATGACGGTCGCCGTAGGTTTTCCATGTCTATCCGTCGTCCGGTAGAGAAACTGGTGGCCATCTTGGATATTATCTGGAACGATGCCGAATGTGGTAATTGGAGATAGAAGCTTCCGACTGGCCAGTATCTTTCCGGGGCTCTCGTCTTTGATATCGGACGGAACATCATAAAACGGGTCTTGGGTCGGGGGAGCTAGTTCAGCATTTCGAGGCGGATTCTGCACGCACAGTACGGTCTTGAGCAACAACGCCTGTGTCGCCAAAAGCAGGGCAAGTAAGCTTTGGAACCATATGGCGCGAAACATGGCTGTCGATTGACGTGTTGGTTTGTTGCCGCGTAGCAAAGCAGACCATCTACCGATGATGAATGTCGCACAGCCGGCGCCGTATCCTTGAAGCCACAACTTATAGGGGGCTTTCCGCGATAATAAATAGGATTTGCAGTAAAGTACATTTCGGCTTCTTATCCCATGTGAAATTTTCATTCCCCTCACCGAGTGCTTGTCATTGGGGTGTCGAATACCCGTTTGTTTCACCAACGACAAGTCGATGAAATGCGTTCAGCGGTCAGGCCGCTCCAATAGCAGGCCATAAATCTTCGAATTAGGGCCATGTGAAACAAGTAGAATTTTGTTCTGCGCAACCTGATCGCTATTCTGCTATTGGGGCCCTTTTGTTTTGTCGTGGGAGGGAGAAAAGGGGGGGATGTGCTTCAATGCCGAGAGAATCGCCGTGCATAGCAAAGCCTCTTACTGGCTGGTCATGTCGACATGGTGTCGTATGTATTACTGAAAGCCGAGATTGTGTTGACCAAAATTGTATGGCAAAACGTTCGTAATTACCTCTACGCCCCCAATACAGCTAGGATGTAAAGCTGGAAAAGGAGATCATCACTGAACCAGGTGGTCTGCAAGACTGGAATGAGACCGACTGGAATGGGACCACTCAGAAGCTCGACACATTTTTTTCCCGAAAATGAGCTGGGATTTGAGGCAATTAATCTTGCCCGAGGTTTCAAAGTTGAACCATGTGAAGAGACTGCTTTTCTTTGCAGACTCGAAATACCACTCGATTTGTTCTCATCCTCAGGAAAAGTAGACTTGGAGATGTCGGGTACGCCGGTCAGTGGTTGACGCCGATGTCGGCCAGGAATGTGTGCATACGCAGTGTAGGTATATGTATATCGCCCGATGCCCATTCCTCTTGTCGCTGCCAAGCAGTCTTTGCTGGTTCTGTCGCGATGTATGTGGCTGAACTCTGGAGTGTTATTGAAAAGAGGAGGGCTTGAAAGAGTGAAGAGAGTCAAAAAGTTTGAACAGATTGTGCGCCAGACGGACGTGTCGCAGACGGGCGAGCGAGGTGGCCGGTGGTCCTTTGGCGGGGCGAACCAGACATCATCATGCATGCAGCCGGCGACCATTCAAACTCCATGGCAGAGAGACAGAGACACCAGACCAGAATACTTCAAATTATTTCCGCCGTGCGCAGGACGCGAGAAGCAATGCTTGTGCAATGACTCGAATTCTTTTCCTTTTTCTTCTTCTTTCTTCTTCTTTTTTTTTTGCCAGAACTGGTCTGGTGGCTTCTGACCTCGGCACATCCCACTACAGAATCGGCCATCCTCAAACGTCGGCGCACTTGGTGGGGATGCCGAGGTCCAAGATGTGGACTACACCAATTAAGGCCAAGTGTCGGATTCTTTGAACTTCGTTTCTTAACACTTTCAGTCATCTTGCCGGTTCTACAGATGCGGTATTACCAACCAGAATGGGGGCTTACAAATGAAGGACGACATACGTGCATGCACATGTACATATTTAAAAGAAAGGCGTCTTCTTCGCGGCCTTTTTTTGCTACCACACTCTCCCTCTTCCACACCTCATCTGCGACATCAGCCTAGTCTCGCGATTCCCCGAATTCCATCATCCCCTGCCCTGCTCTTTGCGCCACATCCATCATCATGAAGCGAGAAAATTCGTCTGTAGTGCTAGCGCAACGTCCGGTCGATGACATCATTCCTGGGCAGACATTCAACACCAAGCAGTCTCCGATTCCCTCACCGGCCGACTTGAAGGATGGCGAGATTTTGGTTGAAGTGCTGTATCTGTCACTAGATCCTGCCATGCGAGGCTGGCTAGACGGTATGTGCAGAGTCCAGACGACACAAGGGCATCATCTGTTGCAGAAAATCCACGTGCTGACTGACTGACGATGATGCTCGACAGACAAGAGGTCCTACATCCCCCCTGTCAAGCTTGGGGCCGTCATGCGTGGGGCGACCGTTGCTCGCGTGCTGGCATCCAAAAGCAGTCTTGTTTCATCCGGCGATATCGTCAGTGCCATGACCGGCTGGACCGAATATGCCGTTCTCAACGAGGAGCAGTTTGAGCCCGCCTCTGCGTTCCCGGGATTGAACCCGCAAGAGCCTCAAGATATTCTCTCGCTGCTCGGGCTCACTGGTGCAACTGCTTGGTGGGGAATGACCCAGATTGGAGATCCCAAGCCCGGCGACTTGGTGGTTGTGTCGGGTGCGGCAGGCGCAACCGGTAGTGTTGCCGGTCAAATTGCCAAGATCAAGGGCGCTACAGTCGTCGGAATATGCGGCTCGGATTCCAAGTGCCAGTGGCTTGTCGATGATCTCGGCTTTGACGTGGCCCTAAACTACAAGGCCACTGATTTTAAGGACAAGTTCCAGGCTGCCACCAAGAACTACATTGACGTGTACTTTGACAATGGTAAGTCGACACATTCAAAACCTCCCTTTGAAGCAAGGCCAAGACTAACCATGTCACAGTCGGTGGTGACATTCTGGATATGTGCCTGGCTCGTGCCAAAGAGCATTCGCGATTCGTCATGTGTGGCGGCATCAGTCAGTACAACACTTCGACCCCTGTCGGGCCAAAGAACATTTCCAAGGTCATCACCATGAGAATCAAGATGCAGGGTTTCATCGTCTTCGACCACAAGGAACATCTGCCCGCAATCCGAAAGGAGTTGTCGCAATGGCTGGCCGAGGGTAAGATAAAGAAGACTGAGACAATCGTGAAAGGCGGCCTGGCGGCGGCTCCGCAAGCGCTGGTCGACCTGTATAAAGGTACAAACCAAGGCAAGTTACTCGTGGAAGTTCGAAATCCGGCAGAGCCGGCTTTGAAGCTTTGAGTAAAATCGGAGGCGAAATTTTTGGGGAAAAAAAAGGACATTATAGAAGCAATTTTAATGTATTATGAAGAGGTTCCCGTCCCGCGAGCACGGCGACCGATTGTTTTGCCGGAGGGACAAGGGACTACAATAAGCACAAAAGCACCCAGGTAGTCGTAAGGGCACATTATTCCGGTCGCATCCAAGTCAACGATGATGAACCATGACATCCACTTTAATTGCGCAACCAGAATCGACCAAAGTGACGGGTGAGAGGCAGCAGGGCTAGTAGGCATGGCCTCGCAACCAGTGTATCGTGGGTTCAGGTAGTCTGGAACATTTCCGTGTCGCTGTGAAAAAGAAGTTCCCTCTTGGCGCAAACATTATTGGTAAATCAACATTCAATCGACATTTGAAGGGTTTAATGTTCGACTTACCTGTGACCCATTAAAAATCTAAATTCAACAAGCTTATTTGGCCAATGAGTCTCCAGTGTCCTGTCCTGTCAAGTCTGCTCTCTGGTTCCTTTTTTTTGTCATCTGGTTAGCCCCACCTTTGACAGTGACAGCTTCGGCAGCCTTATTGCCTTGTTGCCCATGCCGGAAAGCAGTTTGGTGATGCAACGTCCTTCACTTCCAAAAACTCATAGACAGTCTAGATTGAAATTTCTCTTGCCATGTCATGTCATCACCTCGAGTCCGCTGGTAAGCTCCGTTTCCTCGACAGACAATGTGGCTGCGCATTTACCGCATCACTTTCCTTTCATCCATCTGATGCTGATCGGCCTCCTCTAGGACTCGCGCCTCCGACGCCTTTTCAGTCTGTGTACCGAGAGGATTGCACTCAATGCTTCGACTCAATCGTACGTGGCTGCAAACCGATGCGACCATTTATTTGGCCTAATTTTCAATCTCCAGGATGACCTAGCAGGTCTCGACGTGTGTCTACATTGTTTCAATGGTGGCTGCGCTGGTGATCGTTTGCACTCGAAGCTTCATAGCGCCATGCGAAACCATCCTCTATCCCTCAACATTCGCCGAAAGCGAAAGATTGTTGTTCGAGATGAACCGCCGGCAAAGATGTCACGTCTGGCCATTGCTGCTGAGACCGACGAAGATCGATATGACACGTCTCTTGCTGTAAAGTGCCACGAATGCAACATTGAGCTCGACATAAAAACAAATAGCAAACTCACGTCGGTCGTGGATGGCATCATGGTCGCAAACACATTCTCCAGGAAAGAAGAGGTCAAAGCTTGGGAACAGGAGCTCACAAGTTGCGAGCACGTTCTACTCATGCAGCAGAATGAAGCCCGCAAAATTGAGCAAGGCGAACTCGGTCACTGCACTGGTTGCACCTTGCACGAAAATCTCTGGCTATGTCTCGAGTGTGGTAATCTGGGATGCGGCCGCAAGCAGATAGGGGGCATCGACGGAAACTCTCACGCCCTGGCGCACTCTAGCGAATCTGGACACGGAGTCGCGATCAAATTGGGATCAATCACGCCCGAAGGCACCGCCGACATTTACTGCTATAAGTGCGACGATGAACGAGTCGATGACAACCTTGCTCACCATCTGGCCCACTGGGGTATTGTCCTGGCCGATCGGCAAAAAACAGAGAAGAGTCTTACCGAGATGCAGATCGAACAGAACTTGAAGTGGGACTTCAGTATGACTACAGAGGACGGCAAGGAGTTGAAACCGGTCTTCGGGCCAGGACTCACCGGATTGAAAAACTTGGGCAATAGCTGCTATCTTGCCAGTATCACCCAATGTCTTTTCGATTTGCCCGCGTTCCGTGATCGTTACTTCTTGCCCAACAACGACATGCCGATTGTTGACGAACCTGCTGCCGATCTAGAAACACAACTGCGAAAAATGGGGGATGGTCTCTGGTCTGGTCGATACTCCAAGTCTGATGCGGACATCCACCCCGAGTGCCAGGTCAATCACCAAAGAGGTCTCGCTCCGTCAATGCTAAAGCATCTAATAGGACGAGGTCACGAGGAGTTCTCTACAATGAGACAACAGGATGCTTTCGAGCTGCTTCAGCACTTGTTCAAGCTGATCTCTAGATCTAAACACTCTGAAGAGCTCAAGGACCCTACCACGCAGTTCAGGTTCGTTTTGGAGCAGCGGCTTCAATGTCTCGGATGTAACAAGGTCAAATACACCTCTCATGAGCAAGATAGCATCTTCATAGATGTTCCCCTGGAGAAAGAATCCGCCCATGCCAATGACCAGACAACAGGCGAAACGTACAAACCAGTGACAATTCAAGAATGTTTAAACATTTTCACTTCTGCTGAGAAGGTGGAACTCAAGTGCGCCTCCTGCGGCGGCAAAGACGGATTCAGCAAGCAATTTCTCTTCAAAACATTCCCAGAGGTTCTTGCCGTCAATGCTAGGAAGATGACAGTCAAGAACTGGGTTCCTATTAAAATCGATGTACCTGTGATTGTGCCGGACGGACCATTTCCGTTGGATGGATACATTTCGAAAGGCCTTCAACCTCATGAGGAACAGCTTCCGGACGAGCCAGATAGCCCGGCGGCTCCAGCATTTGTGCCCGAAGCGACGGCGCTGGCACAACTAGAAGGAATGGGTATTCCACGTAACCGCGCAGAGAAGGCCTTGCATGCCACAGGGAATTCGGATGCGAACGTTGCCATGGAGTGGCTCTTTGGTCACCTGGAAGATGCTGACATTGACGCTCCTCTAGACGTTGGTGGGGGAGGAAACGGCGCTGCGTGTACCATCGCAGCCGACCCGGAGAAGATCGAGATGCTTCAGGCAATGGGCTTCTGCGCTCCTCAAGCCAGGAAAGCGCTCAAGGAAACCTCAGGTGATGTAGAGCGTGCTGTAGAATGGCTTTTTAGTCATCCAGAAGACCAAGGCGAATTCGACGACGATGCAACCAGCACAACGCCTTCAGCCCCAAAAGCTCCGGCGGGGAGCGCAGCTCTACCTGCTTCTTTCCAACTTCAGTCCATTGTTTGTCATAAGGGAACGAGCATCCATGCAGGGTACGCTGCGTCAACTCCCTTTCCCCTTTTTCGTTCCTAATCCGTCGTACAATTTTCCCCCTTTTGCTCCGCGCGAGTTTTCTCCAGCCTTTTTTTTTCTTACTGACATATCAAGCAGGCACTATGTTGCTTTCATCCGGAAGCAAGTAGAGGGACACAAAAATCCGATATGGGTTTTGTTCAACGACGAAAAAGTTGTGGAATCGACTGACATTGACGAGATGCGCAAGTTTGCCTATATCTACTTCTTCAGGAGAGCATGATGACCAATTGTAAGAAGGGACGTTTGACCTTTGAGGGGGGGGGAAATAACGGCGTTGCAGAAGTGCGTTTTTCAGCATTCTTCTTTTGATTTTTCTCCGGTGGCCAATAAAGAAGATGGACGAAGCTAGGTGGAATTCTGGCGATTTGTGTGCTCTCGAGTCAGGGAGACGAGTTTGTAACGAAAATCAAGGAGGCGTCGCGACAAGGTATTACGCAATTCATACATATATGCAAATGTATGTACATATGTATGAACATGTGTTGTCTGCACGTCATAGCTGGAGTCACGATTTATTTGCTTTGCGACTTTTGGGATTCCTTGCCGAGTCGTGATAGTCACTAGCATAGTTATGGCCTCTGTCAATTGTTCATGTGATACGATCAAAAATCAGAGTATACCATCCACTCTGTCGTCCACTATTGTCTCCCACAGTCGAACTAATAGCCAATTCGGTTCATCGTCTCCAAAAACCCAAAGAAACCTTGCGTCTTTGAGCAAGCCAAGGTACATTTTTCCTTGCAGCACCGAGGGAGGCAAAAAAAAAAGCAATCTTTCCATTCTCAAACTCAATCTCCAAGTCTGTAGCTCACCAGCGTGTCCACACGATGGTTAGCCGTACTAAATCCCCGGAGCTGCACGTGCTCACCGTTGGCAATCTCCTTTGCATCGGAATCTCCCCATTCTACGGGAACGTCGCTGTCCGCGTCAGCATACACGAGCACATTGAATGTACAATCGCCACTCAGTTGAGGCAAGAACGTGACCGACGCGGTGATTTGTCGAAAGAGGGCCGCGATCTCTGCCTGAATCTCCGTGTCCGTCTTGTCGGCGTCGGCGGCGGTGGAAGATGGCGTTCGCAAGGACGCGTTTTCTTGGTCTTGGTCGGCAGAGTCTGCGTTCTTCGACTTGGATTTCGAAGACGATTGTGATATTTGGACCTGATGATTGGTGTTCAGCGTCAGCTTCTGTCTAACTTTGAAAACTATTTTTTTTCTTGCTCTTTTTTCTGGAGGTTCAGACATGCGATGTATGGGGATCGGCGGGCGGAACATTACATCAAATTGCCATCGCTCAACGTGCTCGCCCGTGTCCTTGTCCGTAATGACGATGACGAGCTTGGATATCTTGCCGCCGACCATCCATTTGTCTAGCTGGCTCATAATCTTCTTGATATAGGCCTTGACTTGGTCATCCGAGGAAACTATTTAATCGGGAGAGGCAAAAGCGTCAGATCTAGACGATGACCGTTTCGTGAAATGGTAACGATGCAGTTGCCATACCAAGCATGTTGAGGCCATATTTCTTGACGCTGCGCCAATAGCCCAGTGTTAGTATTCTGCGAAATGAACCTTTTTTTTTTTTTTGCCCCTTTGGCATTGTGCTTCTCGAACGCGCCTCGAACCGGAAGGCAAGAGACTGGACCTACGCTGAAAAGTCCTCGGCCGGATAGACTCCTCGTTGAAATCTAGGCTTGAACGTCAGTCGAATGGCCCATGTGCCGTCGCATATATCGCCAAGTGTTGATGCCTTACAATATGGTGTGTATAGAGTATTGGAACTAGTGGTGATGGGAAAAGAGGCCGCAGAACAACATCAACAACATCAGCCCTTCACTTCCGGCAATGGTAATATTCTTTTTGCGGCGATGGCGACGACGACGACGATGACGAGAGCGCGACGTACAAACTCGGCGACCAGTCTGGCGCTGCCTTTCAAGGAGAGCTTGTGCACTTTGGATTTGTCCCCATCCTTGTCCTTGTCCCGCGGCTTGGATCTGGGCTTGGACTCCTTTGATGACATTATCGGCGAAACGGGGCGCAGAAACGGTGCGGTGCTGGTGGGACGGGCTCGTAGTCGTAGACAAATGTTTGAGGTCTGTTTGGAACGATGGAGGTCGATGGAGGGGCGAGGCAGACGAGCTAGCTTTGTAGTTGCCAGGCCAGGCATGTCAAATGCTTGCATTGCCAACTGGTTGAGTGAGTGCATCTGGTGCGTGCATGTGCCCGGCGGTTGTGTCCTACAGTGGGCGTACATAGCACGCGCTCGGCAAGACTTGGAGCTCTCAAGCTCAACTGCCTTTTATCCCGTCGAAGCACCGACACCAGTCAATTCAATCTACAAGTCGTCCGGGAATTGTCTCTCTTCGGACTTTTATTACTATTAATATGGCTAAACACTGATGTGCCATGTCCCGCCCCGTCTAACCTGCCCGCGTCCGAAAGGTTTTCAAAAAAAAAAAAAAAAAAAAAAAAAAAAAAAAAAAAAAAAAAACAGCAGCTCACCTCTCCATCTTCCGTTGCTGCTGCTCTATGCGTACGAGGTTCTGACGTCTATTTCTTCGTAAGTCGTGAAAAGAATCTGCGTGTCGCGCTCTGCTCCTTCTTCTTCATCTCGTGGCCATCTCTATCTGCAGACTCATCCCCCGCAGCCCCTTCATCCTCTACTCCTCCACGGCCATTGCCCCTCGCCATCTCCTCTTTCGCGTCAAGCTGCGTGGTATTATCATGCATGACCTGGTTGGCGAATGATATCGTATCCTCATGGAGAGTGTCGCCGTCTTCCGGGCGCGCCTCGGGGCCCTGGGGATCCACGAACAAGTCCTTCACGTTGCCGGTTCCCTTGAGCCTCTCATAAACAGCCAGAGTGGTACCGAACTCTTTCTTTGAGCCGACCTTGATAGCGTCGAGCAATTGTAAAGCATACGTTTGGCAATTATTGGTGATGAGATTATAGGCCGGTTGTCTTTGACGAATAGATTGGATGACAGACTCTCCTGTGAAAAAAATGTTAGCCTGGATAGCATGAGGAGCATCCTCCTCCCTCGGTGCTAACTCACCGGCCCGCCGCGTCGCGTCGTCGTTGAATCGTGTCTCGCCGACTTTGAATGTCCTCCACTCTTCGCGCTTGATCTTTTCATTGGTATAGATGACGTCAAAATTCTCATCCTTTTAGTAGGAAAAAACGATCAAAAAGGAAAGTGAGAACTGTCAGCCAATAATTCGGGTACTACGTGGAAAACAAAGTGTCGTGTAGTCATATCAAAACTCACCATCCACAACTGATGGGCATAATCGCCAACAAGGACAGCCCAGTGCTGAGTAGGATCCGGATACTTGTTAATGCTGTCCGTGATCATCTTGCCCAGCCCAGTCTGCTCGGCAAACCACTTGCCAGCCAGGCCACCGACCGGGTGCCATCCCACCTCAACTGGTCTCGGTTCTCCGTCAAGAATCGGCTCCGTTACAGGAACAACATTCGGCTGGTTGCCAAGACCGGCAGCATGCTTCAGAGCAAGTTCACCCTTGGTCAAGTTCTTTTTCCTGTCGCGTGTTGTGCTGGGTTAGCAGAGTTTCTCCACGTGACGCAGAGTAACATGAAAGGCTATTTCCCCAAGTTCCGCTTCACGTGGGAATTCGGACAAATGGCGGGCGGCAAAATGCTATTCTTGCGCTGGCGCAGAGGGAAGTCGAACACGAGGCAAGAGGCAAGAGGCAAGAGGCAAGAGGCAAGAGGCAAGAGGCAAGAGGCAAGAGGCAAGAGGCAAGAGGCAAGAGGCAAGAGAATGGAAGCAGGATGACGCACAGAAAATCGCCCATCTTGGCGCCCATGTTCTCGTTCGCGCTTTCTCGCGTAGCATCTTGGTCAGGGGCCATTGTGCGAATGCACGAAAAGAAGCACATGAGACGTCTAAGATGGCCAGCGCGGGGTGTCTGGTCAGACGTTTCATCAAGAATCAACAAATGACATAGCAGGGCGATGCAGGCTAACGGGCGAGACTGGACGTGGACGAGCTAGCATATTATATGTCTGGCACATGTGTAGGTATGTATCATGTAGCACGGCGGCTCTGATTACTAGATCCTCCCGGAACCAGACCAGACCAGACCAGTGGCCAGACCAGACAAGATCGTGGATGGCACCAAACCAGCTGAGGGATTCTTGTTGGTCAAGCCATTGATCGTGCAATCAAATGATCAGGGGACTTCGGCCCTCCGGCCCCCAGCCAGCGTTAGCACGGGAACTGCGCCCACTGCTCCTGGAGCTGCTGAACTCTTGGTGTCTGCATCCTGCATATGTCTGGACTCTGGTGTGCCTCCCGTCGCCATCACATATCGCCCTCCTCCGTGCCGCGTTAAGATAAAGTTGGGTGCAAGGGCTAAGCGCCAGCGCCAGATATAATACCAGACATGCTACATATTACGTAGGAAGGTCCTTGTGACAGTAGGAACTTTGATTCGTGTCTGGTCAATTCTTTACTACCGTTTGTAGACGGGGCTTTTTATCCATTAATGCTTCTTCCTTGCTTGCTGCCCCACTACAGAAAATTGTGGGTGAGCCAGGGTGACCACTCTGACCAGACCGGGGGGGCGGTCCACGGCCAGGCACGACTTTTATCGATAAGAATGATTTTTTTGCCGCCCCACGGCCGGCTTTCTCACTTTTCGGCTGGATGCAATCGTCTGGCCTACTTCATCATGGGTAGCGGATAGCACAAGCTTTGCAGCCCCCCAATCTGTCTCTTCTCACGCCTTTTCCAGACAACAATCAGCAAGCCGCGGAAAATGGCTGCCACAAAGCATCGTCTCGTCGAGGACGAGCTCGCTCCCCCCAGCAAAAAGACCAAGATTCAGGCCAATGACGTTGCTTCGGACAAGACCAAGCTGAAGAAGGATAAGAAGGATAAAAAAGACAAGAAGGACAAGAAGAAGGACAAGAAAGAGAAGAAGCCCGATATCTCTGAAGAGCCATCGGAGACGCAAGAAGACGCCAACGCCACTGATCTCGAGGCGCAGAGAAAGGCAGAGAAGAAGGCCAAAAAGAGAGAGAAGAAAGAAAAGAAGTTGAGAGAATCGGCCGCGGAACAACAACAGGGAACCACTGAAAAAGAAGTTGGCGAGACTGAAGAAGAGACTTCAAAGAAGGACAAGAAAGAGAAAAAAGAGAAGAAGAACAAGTCCCTTGCTCAAGGAGAACAAGCCTCATCAAAACCTTTATCGTCTGGCGCATACACCCAGACCATTAGCCTATCCAATGTTGCCCAAGCAGACATTGACGAGTTTCTGTCGACAAATCAAATAACCATCACCGATCCTAAGGGCGAGACCTCCGCTTTGCGGCCTGTCACAGATTTCCACCATCTGCCCGCGACCAATTTGCTTGAAAAGAGTCCATCGCCGTTCGCCAACTTCAAAGCCCCCACGCCTATCCAGGCTGCTTCGTGGCCGTCAACTTTGTCGGGCAGAGATGTTGTCGGCGTTGCTGAGACCGGCTCTGGAAAGACTATGGCCTTTGCATTGCCATGCGTCGAGTCCGTTTCCGCCATCGCAAAGAAGGGCACCAAGGCCGTCGTCGTTTCTCCTACTCGAGAACTGGCCATGCAGACACACACACAAATGGTATCATTAGCAGCACTGGCCAAGTTGAAGTGTGTCTGTTTGTTTGGAGGATCTTCCAAGGACGAGCAGAGAGCGCTCATCAACCGCGGCGCCGACATCATCGTGGCGACCCCTGGCCGATTAAAAGATTTCATGTCTGACGGCACAGTGGATCTCAGCGGCTGTCGATTTGCCGTTCTCGATGAAGCTGACCGTATGCTTGACAAAGGATTTGAAGATGATATCAAGGAGATTCTTGGTGCATGTCTTCCCCGTGAGCAGCGTCAGACCCTCATGTTCACTGCCACCTGGCCGCAATCTGTTCAATCTTTGGCAGCCACATTCATGGTCAGTCCCGTCAAGGTTACCATTGGTTCCGGTGGCAGAGAAACAGATGGCTCCATCGAACTGCAGGCCAACACCCGCATTAGCCAAAAAGTGGAGGTCATCGACCCCAAGGACAAGGAATTTCGACTGTTGCAACTGGTGAAGCAGCACCAGCAGGGCAAGCAAAAGGACGACCGCATCCTGGTGTTCTGTCTTTACAAGAAAGAAGCCACCCGTATAGAGGGTTTCCTTAGTCGCAAGGGCGTTCGTGTTGGTGGCATCCACGGCGACCTGAAGCAGGAGCAGCGGACACGCAGCTTGGAAGCTTTCAAGACGGGACAGACACCTGTGCTTGTGGCCACCGACGTCGCTGCACGAGGCCTGGATATTCCCGAGGTGAAGCTCGTCATCAATGTTACGGTAAGTTCGTGGCCATGAATTATATCGACTGGCTGAACCCGTTTGACGGAACTCGTTGACATATTGACATGACCAACAGTTCCCCTTGACCATTGAGGATTATGTCCACCGAATTGGTCGTACTGGGCGTGCCGGAAAGACGGGCATGGCCCACACCTTTTTTACCCTTCAAGATAAGCCCCACTCTGGCTCGTAAGTCTCGTGCATCTTCTGCCATCATCCCTATTCTTTGGTCCTTATTCCAAGCATTTTGAAACACGTCTTTTGCACAACTTTTTTCTCTCTTTTTTTAAAAAATTTAAATATATATATATATCAAAGAAAGACTAATAAACGTTCTCTCCCCAGGTTGATCAACATCTTAAAGGGCGCCAACCAGTCCGTTCCAGATGAGCTCCTCAAGTTTGGCACGACTGTCAAGAAGAAGACTCACGACATGTATGGAGCTTTCTTTAAAGACGTGGACATGACACAAAAGGCAACAAAGATCACCTTTGATTAGCGGCTTTCATCACTTGTATATTTGTGCCTGGTCTAAGTCTATCAATGGATGAGCTTTTTTCAATAATGTACAGTGTTTCTTGTGTGTGTGTGTGTGTGTGTGTGTGTGTGTGTGTGTGTGTGTGTGTGTGTGTGTGTGTGTGTGTGTGTGTGTTGATAGACTACGCGAGATATGTCATGGCCGGGCAGGTTTTCGTCCGACTATAGAATGAATGCACTCGTAGAGAAACGCTCTTTCGAGCATGATTCTATACGCATGGTTAGTTCGAGGCCCAGGAGCGTGGAAGACAAGGGGAAAAGGAGCAAGATTTGGTGGAATAACATCAAAAGAGTAAAACTAAACATACATCGCAATGAGTAATGGAACTGCATAAGCTGCAATCTTGACGAGCGTGGTAAGCGGATCGGACGTAGCCCTCTCGAGAACATCTAGCCGATACAAGGCCACCGACGTCGACAGCGCCAGCGCGACAGTGCCTCCCGGGATGAGTGACGTCAGAGAGAGATGGGTCTTGTTTTTCCGAAAATACGCGCGAATAAAGGCAAGGCTCCAGATGATGCGGCAGGACATGTTGCAGATGTTGGCAAGAACCAGGCCCTGCGCCCCGAGCGGGAGTATGTGCATGAAGAGGAAAGCCGAGGCGGCAAAGACGAGTGAGAAGACGCCCATCCAGAGCGACTGTCTGTGGACATCTGCCCCCGACGCCACGGATGCGACGAAGGACTCGGTGATGCCGTTTAGGGCGAGGAAGGGTATGTAGAAACAGTATACGCCCAGGACGTGGCCTGCGCCGTCTAACGCCCAGCGTCGGCCCGCAACGAGGGCAATCAATGAAGGCGAGGCAAAGGGGCCGAGGGCCACGACTACTGACGACAGAATCATGTACAGTCTTGTCAGGGCGCGGAAGTTCTGCCTCGCTTCTTTTACCTCGGAAGAGAGTGTCTGGGCGGCTCTCTCAGTTATAGCAGAAGCACTGGCACCAGATGAGGCAGAAGAAGAAGAAGAAGATGATGATGATGATGATTTCGTTGACGATGACGAGACCCTAGACAGTAAATTGGAAAAGTAGCTCCGGCTGCTTTCCTCGACAGGCTGAAAGAGCAAGCGAGCAAGGAGACCGCCGTAATTATTGGCAAGGGCATAGTTCCCCTGGATCTCTGGCGTAGAGAAGAGAGAGATGAGAAACGTATCCCCCTGCGTCAGGAGGTGCTTGACCAGGCTCTGGGCCATCATGCTCCCCGCGAGCCTCAAGGTCGGCCTGTACAGATACGACGCGATGAAGGCGTCGTCGCCCTCTGCGGCGGACACAGGACGCGGGAGGAGGGAGAACCCGCACGAGGAGGCGAGGCCGTGGCCGGAGACGAGGTAGACGGCCAGCAACGCCGTGCCGTACGTCAACTGTCCCAGCGCAAAGGGCAAGAGGCCCAGCCGCAGGCCTCGTCCCGAGGCCCAGACGGCGGATCCTACCACGACGAGGCATCTCAAGAGAGTGGCCACCGACTCGGCCGTGGCGCGTGTCCCGAAATTCAACCTCGTCTGCATCAGCACGAAGCACGGCTCGGAGAGGAGCTCCATAAACGAGGCCAGCCCGTAGAGATACAGCGCCGAGGTGAGATGCGGTGTCGTCTGACGACTGGAATCGCTGACGCCATGCGCAAGATACAGCCAGCCCAGTCCGATGCTTACGAAGATGCCGAGCCCGATGGCGAGGAACCCCAAATTCACAACGGCCTGGCTATTGCGAGCCGTGGCCCGTTCTTGCTGGCGGTGGCTGCGGTGTTGCTTCGCAGCATCCCGATCCGCGTGGTGGGCATGCTGCTCGGACAATGCGTTGTCTCCCTGGCGCTGGATGGCGACGCGCAGGCTCTCGCGGGAGAAGAAGAGAACGGAGAGGTAGTAGACCTCGAGCTGGGTGGCGAGGCCGAGCAGCGGAGCTGTCAGATATCGGAGGAGGAGCTGGTTGGCGATGAAGGTGACGAGACGGGATGTGATTTGGAGGAGGATGAGGAGGGAGGCGCCCTTGACCACGGAGGGGGCCGGAGGCGGCGGCGGTGTTTGGTGGTCGGAACCGGAAGACGAGGGCGATGCTGCCATTGTGAAGGTGTCCCTGGGGCGCGATTTCATGAGGGGACGGTGGATGCCATTCAATCATCTACGTGCATCTACGAGCATCTACGGGCACGCATGTGTCGAGTGGGGTGGGTTGTGGTGGTTGAAGCAGCGGCCGGCGACGCTGACGATGGGGGCTACCCTACATGTGAGCAACCAATTTATGGGGGAAAAAAAAAAGGCCACCACACCAAACATCACACCAAACATCACACCAAACCAGACATCAAATGCAGAGCAGTCCAAGGCAGTGCGGGTGGAGGGGAGGAAGAGGCACCAGTGCGCGTGTACCCGTCATTTCAAAACAGCCTGGAATCGACGACGTCTGTGGATGGAGAAGGCATTTGCCTGACTAGTCTTTGAAATGCGTCCATGCTCTCGGCTGTCAGCTCTCGGCTGTCAGCTGTCAGGTACGGCTGCTGTGCCTTCAAGGGATGGAGACGGGATGTGAGGAGAAGCAAAGCCAGTCGAGTCACTCTGGAGAAGGCACCGACCTCTAGCACCTCCAGCCGGGCGGAAGAATTCCTCCGGCACAGCCCGCCCTAGAGGACCTGACAGGCACCAGAGCTCGAGTCGACGGTCGAGTCTTGGCAAAGACATTTTGTCCCCCATATAATAGTGTCGGTGATTCGGCAGTAGATGGTAGGTTCGTCACCTTGCCTTGAGCGCCAGTCGTCCGTGACGCCTGCTTTGCTCAGTGCTCAGTGCTCGGTGCTCAGTGCTCAATCCCTTGCATGCTGCAGGCCAAGCGCCGATGCCAATATTCTGCATGCATGAGAACACTTCGCATGAACCCATGACGAAGAGAAAAAGCAGAGGCGATTGCATTCTGAACATCTGTTTGGGTCTGGTGGTGCGGTTCGCGAAGAAGGGAGGGGGGCGGCGGTGGGCGGCGACCCTGCAGACTGTAGGGTTAGGAATCTACAGTGACTCCAGGTAATCCCGAACATTTCGCCATACAATTTTGGTGTAAGAAGTTTCGGAATTACCTACGACCCACTGTAACTAAAACGCACTGCACTGTGACCAGACCAATCTCAAATGTCAAGTGTCACATCTGGGGACCTGCGCGCACACCACACCACACAATCGGCTTTATTTCCGAAGCCGAGGACAACATATCGAGCACGCACACAACTTCCAGCGCGCCAGAAACAAGAAGCAGGAACAAATAGAGCCGCCGTGTGGCCTTTGTTTGTTGCCGTGACGTGCTGGCCAACATCAGCGCACAGCATACACAAGTGCATCACGTAATGTACTATGTGCATGCTGTATACAGGTACCAGACCAGACATCAAGGTCAGACAGATGCGCCGCGACCGCCTCGGCAACCCAAATCAAGTGACACACCGTCTCGCTCGCAGAAAGCAAGGGGGTCTTTTCTCTAAAATGTGCACGATCTCAGCACAGTCGCCGTGTATACTGTATGTGCACGTCTGCATGTGTTGATCCTTATACACCCGCACACTGTATTTAGAAGCAAAGACGGACCTGCGTCGACCCCAGGATCGAAACGATGCTGAAGATGCAGTAGTGTCCAGCTATCGGGAGCACGGGAAGACCCGAGCACGACGATGGCGGGAGGTAAGAAGGAAGGAAGGAAAGAAAAAGAAACGAAAGGATTTAAAAAAAAGAAGAAGAAAAAAGAAAGAATGAAAGAAAGAAACTGTCAATCAAGCTTGACATGCCACCAGGGTGTCTAGTGTGGTGTCTGGTGCAGGGAGAATCGCCGAGCGGTGATGCTAATGCTGATTCACGTGTACGTCTTTTTTTTTATGCGAATGAACTGACGGTCGTGCGAAACCAGCCTTGGCTAGTGGCGATGCTAGATCCCGTCTGGTCCCTCATCGTCAACGTCTGGCGAGACTTGTCTGGAGGTGAGGAGGTAGGAAGGGAAGCACCTCAAGTGCCCAGCCGCCCGCCAACCCAGCCCAGCCTGCTCTCGTGCTGTCCTAGAATAGACCAGCCAGACTGGAATCAACAGCATGGGCTTGCGCCGTGGCAGTCTGTAGCCGATGCAACGCGACGCTGTGCGCCCACCAGCTTCGCGATTGCAGAAAGAAGCAGGGATGAAATCTGTTTGGGAAGACACAGATCCAGAAATGGTATTATTTATTATTATTATTATTATTATTATTTTTTTTTTAAAAAAAAACAAGCCCCAGACTCATGCGGGCGTGCCATGAAGCGTCAACATCAATTTCCCTCGGCGACAGCAGCGTCACACCAAAAAGACGGTTGACGCGGTCTCGCCAGCCTCGGCGAAACATGATCACATAGGCCCGCTCGCTGTCATGTGTATCGGCGCGGGTCCAATGCTTCCCGTCACCGTCTCTCCTCCGTGATAAAGATCCGAGAGGAAGAAGCCACGGACACATGTTGTGTTCCGACACCTTTCCTACTCCATCTAATCTGCCTTGCGCGATGAACATTCATAAACAAAAGAATACGTACATGTGCACATCAATCAACTTGATAGATGGCATGCTGACTAGCTAACGGTGCCAAACGGCCTGCCATCAAGGGACCACTAGCGTGAGTCTCACATGGTGGTCCCCTCTCCCTCCGTGTCGAGAAGCGTGTCGAGTCGAGTCGGAAGCGACGTGATGGTGTCATCCAAGCAAGCCATCTGACTGGCCCCATGTCCGAAACGGGGTTTCTGTTTTTCTTTAGCCTGCCCGCTGCGCAGTAGGGTGATGAAGCCATCGACCCCTTTTGAGACAAGAACTACCATCATGGCTGTGAGACTTGTGATCTTGCGGTCTTGGTGGCTTCAATTAGCCTTTTTTTTTTAGATGAGGAGGAGGAGGAATACTCATTCATGAAAACGGTGGATGAAGCACGATATTCTTTCTTGTTCTTCTATTTCCTCTTTATCTTTTCTTTTCTCTCTCTCCCCCCCCTCTCTTTTTCGCACACACACTCCCTCTCTCTTAAATCCCGCCGGAACATAAAAATGAAAATAAGATTACAAACTTGAAATTACAATAATCAACTCTTTCTGTCTCCCTGTACTACAGAGAGGACCAGGGGCAAGAAAAAAAACCTTGCCCGGAACATAAAAATTGGCATTGATCGGTGCCTGCCCGAATACTTTTAAACCAAGCCCAATCCCCTTCTTCTCTCAAGAATTGTTGGCTTCTTTATTTCGGCAAGCATAATCGCTGTAGGGAGGGACACGAGACTCCGGAGTTTAAAGGCACCAAGTTTCGAGCCGGAAGCATAACTAGCTCAGCCCAAACGAGAGCAAAAAGTTCTATTCCATTGATTTGAGACTCGGAACATTCCCAACACGGGGCCGCCCATTTCTTTCATCGGACACCTTGGTGGCTACCCCTCACTCCGGATTCATCGCCCAGACGTTTCCTCTCCTCCATCACAATCACGACGAGCCGGCATCCTCGCATCATGGGTTCCGAGCTCGGCATTACGGCCGATTCTAAAGCTGAGGTTCGACTCGACGGTGTCGGTATCTGGTGGACATGCTGGGCTTGCACATGGACTGTCCTCCTCCTGTGTGGCATGGGATATCTCATCCGCAACCGAGACGCGCAGATTCTTCGCATCCGTGGCATCGGCCTCTCCCTGTCGGCCGTCGTCTTCCTCCACCTGTACTGGTTCTCGGTCCAGCTTGCCTACGTCCTGGGTGCCCTGACGCCGGGCGAGAGTGAATACTGGGTCATGGGAACCTATCTGCCGCTCGGCATCGCGCTGTTCCACGCCTCCAACAGCCGTTTTCTCTACGTCGCCCAGGCGCAGCAGAAGTACCTGAGTCGCCAGTCCAACAAGCCGCTGCAGAGCAGACGCGGCTTGGGCGTCTTGGGCCGTTTCAAAAAGTTGGATTACACCTCAAAGATGGTCTTTCTCGTTGGACTCGGCATGGCCTGTCAAGTGAGTGTGGGGATCCAGCCTACTTTGCTCCTTCATCTTCCATTTCATACTCTCTCACCGATTCTTTTGGTCCTGTTTCTTCTTGTTCATGGTTGGTTAGTTGTTTAGATGTTTGTTTGTTTGCTTGTTTGCGTGGCCCCCCCCTTGGCTAATTTGTGGGGAATATAATGCAGCTCTTTCTCACGATCCTCATGTACCTCATCTCGCGCAAGTTCCATTACGGCTGGGGCCTACCGGGCACCGAAATCAGCGGCACCGACATGGAGCAGAAGGTGAAAATGGGCCGCGGATGGGAATGGTGGCCTGGCATCTTCTGGCAGTTCGTCTGGGCGTGGCTCGTGGCTCCTTTTATTCTCTGGCGGTCTCGTCATATCAACGACACCCACGGATGGAGGATCCAAACCTTTGGGTGTGCCGTCGCCGGGTGAGTTTTTTTCTTCTTTCCTTTGCCACGAGCTTATGCGCCATTACATGTCTTTATTCTCTTTCTTTCTTCCTCTTCTTTTTGAAATTGCTACTGATTTCAACGTTGGCCCTGTTTAGATTGCATGCAACTCCCATGTGGTTGATCGCTTTATACGTCCCGGGGATGGAGGCCGTGAACAAGTACTTTGTTCCGCCACAATGGTACGTCACAGTTTGAATCCCCATGGCCGGCGCCTGCTTTTGCTTCTTTTGACGCGTTCTGATTTTTTCTCTTTTCGAAACCAAATCAGGATCGCGATATCCATCTGGTTCCTCCAGGTCTTCACAGTCTTCCTCCCCTGCTGGGAAGTCAGGCGAGCGACCAACCTGCGTCAGGAGACGCTCGATTCCATCGCCCAGTGGGAATCCAAGAACAACACCTCCACATCAAATACCAAGTCTTTTCTCAATGCTGCCTCCACGGTCGTGGACTCCCTCATAACGGGCAACAAATCGATATCCGCATCCATCAAGTCGACCGATTCCCAAGAGAGCATCCTGACCATGAGCGCGCTCGAGTACGTCCTGGAGCGCAACCCAGCGCCGCTTCAGGAGTTTTCGTCCCTCCGTGACTTTTCCGGCGAGAACGTCGCGTTCATCACGTCGGTAGCCGGATGGAAAGCCTCTATGGCCGTAAATGCGCGCGGCAGGACCGAACACGAGTCTACGCGCGAGGTGCGCGTGCGCGAGAGATTCAACCGCGCTCTCCGCATCTACGCCGAGTTCATCAGCATCAACGACGCCGAATTCCCCATCAACATCTCCTCGCCGGAGCTCAAGAAGCTCGAGGCCCTTTTCGAATCGTCCGCCCGCACCCTCTACGGCAACAAGCGCACGGTTGATCCCGTCAGCCCGTTTGAGTTTGTCGCCGACGCCGGCGCCGCAGTGCCACCGGCCGCTACCAAATCATTCGACGCCACATACACATCCACATCTTCCGCCACTGCGGCCGAGGTGTGTCTGGACGAAGCCGACGATGACGATGACGAGGATGGCGAAAAGCATGTTGATCGAGCGCGCCGCCACCATGTCCAATTCTGGGGCGAGATTCCCGAGGCCTTTGACGAGTCTGTGTTTGATGAAGCGGTCAAGCACGTCAAGTACCTCGTTCTGACCAACACATGGCCCAAGTTTGTCAAGGACCGCCGGAGCTCATTAGATCTGGAGCATGCGACGGACGCGGGCCGATCCATTATCCAGAAGGTACGCATTAGGCATGCCAGGAATTAGGGTGTTCATTTGGGAGAGGAGGATGGGGGAGGGTTCTCTTTTTGCCTCTGTAGATACCTGAATTAATTACATTTGGCTCGCGTCTTGTTGGCGCTCGACTCGACTCGACTGGAGTGAAGGAGACCAGGCATTCCATTACTGAAGGAACCGCATGGGCGTGGTCAGGTGGTGTCGACGTACAAACATGGCATGTATGCAATATAGGCCATTTGGTGCGATCTGGTGCGGTCTGGTCCGGCGGGTTGTAGGCAGCGACGACCAAAGCCCCAGGGCCGCGACACGCAGCGACCCGTGCGGCTGTAACGTGCGGCTGTAATAGGACGCTGTGGACGAGTGGAGCTGCGCAGTGCATTCAGATACATAAATGCCGACCAGACCAGACATGACTGGGTCAATTTAATATCCTGCCAAGAAGTCATTATCGACAGTGACCAAACTCATCAATTCAAAGTCATCCATGTCCAAGATTCGTCCCAAGCCATTGGTTACGTCCGCCAGGCCCAGTCACGCTGTCCGGCCAACTGCCCAGATACATTTCGCATAGCAAACAAGCACATTAGCACGCCACAATGGGAGACGCAACATCGCCATCTCCGATGACAACAGCAGCAGCAGCAACAGCAGCAATCACCTTCCGCAAAGCCGTCCCAGCAGACGCGGCGGCCGTGCAAAGCCTGGTCAAGTCCGCCTATCGCGGCGAATCCAGTCGCTCAGGCTGGACAACAGAGGCTGATCTAGTGGCCGATGAGCGAATCTCCGTAGCAGCTGTGGCGGCCAAGATCCAGGGCCCTGGCATCGTCGTCGTCGCACACGCACACGCACACGCCGACGGCGGCGACAAGAATTCTGGCACACTGGTGGGATGCTGCGAGACGGAAGCCCGAGCCAATGGCATCGGCCACTTTGGCCTCTTCGCCGTGGAACCCAAACTACAGGCCGGCGGACTGGGCAAGAAGATCCTCGCACGAGCTGAGGCCATGGCCCGCGAGGAACTTGGTGTGCGCACCATGGAAATGTTTGTCATCTGGACTCGCGCAGAATTGATTGCATGGTATCAGCGACGTGGCTACGTCAAGACGGAGAGGACGGCTCCGTTTCCGTATGCGGATCTGTACAATGGCACGGCGTTGAGGGATGATTTGTATTTTGTGGTGCTGGAAAAGAACCTTGTAGATGGCATCAACGGGCGGGAATAGAAGCGTGTCCGGACTCTGCTCAGATCCATCGACTGACTTGACTACACATGCATGATCGGGGCTTGTCCTGACTCGGTCTGGCTTGGCTGGTCCTTGAAGAGTGTGAAGAGCAACCAGGCCGACTAGACCATGCCGTATTCCGTTGCCCTGCAAGCGCCCTCGCAAGCGTCTTGTTGTGCCCGGTCTGGTACATGTGCGTGTGGAAGCGACATGGATGTGCCAGACCGATGGAAAGTGGTGTCTGGTCTGCTCTGGTCGTACAGAGCCAGGCGGCAATAATGCTGCACGTGCGGTCAATCGTTCATCTTCTCAGCTCCGCCAAGTGCCGTCAGGTCTCAAGCTCTCGTCTCCGATTGCCAGTCACCACCACATAACATTGAAATTGGGTGACGATTTTCCTCCGTCGCCCTTTTCGCCGGCCGTTCTTTCCTCAATCATCTCATCAAATACCACTGATCAGACCAGTCAGTCTAGGCCAGACCAGGCCACACCGATAGATAGCACCTTCCCTGCTGTGCCCTGCCCGCCCGTGTTGCCCACGCCGGGCCGTTGAAGCAGGATATCAATGCCAGCAGTAAAACATCCTTGTATCCAATGCAAAGGCAAGTGCGGCTCGAGTTTCCGTGTTATCAAGATCCAGGCTACAAAGAACAAAGGACCCCCGGTGCCCGTCATGGGCCAACCAGTGGCTGGGTGCATGTCTGATGCATTCCGATACGACACCAGTCGGTTTCCGATTTCATAATCCCCCCACTAGACACCACGACACCCCTAAAAAAAAGAAAAAAAAAAAGAATAAAAGAATAAAAAAAACACAGTCGACCATGAACTGACTAGAAAGCTATTGCAGAAAAGCACGTCAAATGTGAGCCACTCGGCCGCGTCTCCCCAGCGCTGTGGACGACAGCGTCATTCCATCTCATCTCATCTCATCTCATGCTGCGCTCCATGGGAAGTCTCACACTAAATTCTAGGTGACGAAGAGCGGCCCAGATGTCGGCGCTGTCAGACCAAGGACCTTCCGTGCTCGCGGCCGGTCAAGCAGACGGTCTTCAAACATGGTTCTGTTGCAAGCTTCTCGCGGGACCAGAAATGGGTCAACAGTGAGGCTCGTCACTGTATGCATCAAGCGCCTCCCCCGTCGTTATTTACAAAACGTCCAGCACGCCCAACAGGCCCAGCACGCTCACCAATTCATCTAGTTCGATATCATACTCGGGGCGGCGGCATGGCTGCTCGTGCGCTCATTCGCCCCAACGAGAATTGTCCCCCGTCCTCCTCGGCAATCATTATGGCTACGGGCCAAAACAGCGATGTCGCTGCATGTGACCTTGTCGATCAAGACGAGTCTGCTCAATGCTCACCAGATTCGTATCCCTTGGACGATCAGCCGATGCATACGGACCACATGCACCTGTCGCCTCTAAATACGCCCGCAGTCGAAAGATGCTTGACGTATTCTGACAGTTTTGGCAGAGCAGAAGCCCCAGGAAATCGGATGCCAGAATTGCCGTCAAATATGAAAACTCCACCTTCCTTACCCTCCATCCCCCAGTTTATGTCTATCCTGCACAGAGACGAAAGTGCAACCTTGCCTTCTGTCATGCATGGCTACGACGATGGCTCGGTCCGTACAGAGAAGCCCACCAGCATAGCATGTGCAGACTCTGCCAAAGGAGATCACCAAGTATTTCCATTAGAAAATGTTCAAGAGGCATGTCTTCTCAGGTACTGGATTGAAGAAATCTCTCATTGGGTAAGCCGAACCAGTTCAACTGTCACATCATCTTCACAACTTCTAATAGCCCTTTGCAGTTTGATTTGTGCGACGAAAGCCGCCACTTTCATTTGGTAGTGCCGACAAGAGCCCGAGAACATGCGCACTTATTGAACGCCATTTTTGCAGTGGCAGCGCGCCATCTAAGTCGTCATCCAAAATACAAGACCGCACTCGGCATTCGCTACCACGGCCAACTTCTCCCTAATCTAGACGAGCACTCGGCGGTGGAATACATGCTTCTATGTATGCCCGCTCTCCGACAGTTCCACGACGACGTCTTGGACGACGATTATCGGGATAGCATCGTCGCGACTGCCGTAATCCTGCGCCAGCTTGAGGAGATAGATAATGAAGACGAACTTGTTCAGCTATCCGGCCTACCGAGTAACGCCCATTCTCCTGAAGCAGGCAAACAGGTCAACTTCCTAGCCATCATACATGCCGTCCTGAGAAGTCAGCCCTCGCAGTCCGTATTTGGTCAGAGAAGCCTCATGCAGGCCGCATACTGGATGGCTCTGCGACAGGAAATCTACCATTCTTTCACGCGGCAACAAGCTCCGCAATTGATTCTACCACCGGAATTTTGGCACATTGCCACACCAGCCAACAAAAGCGTCATGCACCTAGTGCAGGTTGCCAAGTGGAAATGGGGCAACTGCTCAGCAACCGAGTGGCGTAAGCAACACATCCTATTGTCGTGACTATTTACTGATACAAGCTGCGTCATTCATACTGACGGCTCAAATAGCTGGCTTAATGAACCAACAGGAACATCTCGAGAATACTATCCTAGCAGACATACAACCTCTCTTCAAGCGGTCCGCTGACAAAACTAGAGGCGAAATATTTCCAACCATTTGGTACCGCTCAAATATTGAGGTCACGAGCATGCAATTCAGCCTTTTGGCCAAGTCTGTTCTTGTAGCTGAGAACCCGCAACTTAAGTATGTGTCAAAATAGGAAGACAAAAAGAAGGGGGGGGGGGGGGGGGGGTGAGAAAAGGAAAAAAAAAAAAAGCAGACATATATGCGCCAGACTCGCAGGCTAAAACTTCATATAGGCTCAATGCGACTTCCCGCTCATGCTGGCGACAAGTTGAGAATGACGTTAGATTACTTCTACTAGAGCAGAGTGGCATTGCGCTGTGTAATCCTGCTTCTCCTCCTGCCCTTGTACATGCTGCATTTGGCATTCAAGTATACGGGGACTTTTTTACAGATCATTATGAGAGGAGGGCGATCCGAATGGTGGTTGAGAAGTATAGAGATGCGCATGCTTGGCCGGTCCAGCGATTGCTGGAAATGTTCCGATGAATTTTTTAAGTGCCGAGTGCCGATACCACTGCGAAGGGAGATTGTGTCGACCAGTTAATGAGGAGCGGACTTGAGGTACGACCATAATACGGCTGGTCTGCATTCATTCCAATGAAACAACGTTTACGACTTGTATGAATTATCAGGATTAAAAAGAATGTATGTCAAGGAGATGGGCCCCTCTATTTTGGTAAGGATTCACATGAAAGGACGAATTGCACCAGATGAGTTATGAAAATCTTTGTGAATATCTTGGACTAATGAGCGCCAAGACCACCTCTACGATTGTCAATCTTGTCTTTAGCAGCAAAATGATCGCCCCCCCCCCCCCTTTTTTTTTTTGTCCCAGTCGTAATCTGGAAATTCCCCTCTACCAAAATCAAGCCTTGATTTTTTGAAAAGACCGATAACATGAGAGCTGCTCGTCCTCGTCCCGCCATCCCACGCAATGGCGACATTTCAACAACCCTCTTGGATCATACTTCCTCTTCACCTTCAACAACTTCTCATACGGGGCGCCAAAATTGTCCACTTGCCAGTTGCTATTGAAAGGATTCGCCTCATTCCTATACGCGCCCCCTCCGGGAGTCAGCGCCAGAAACTCAGCGTGCTGCTTCTGCATCTCTTTCACGACGGCTTTCCGCTCTGCGAGTGTGCTGTTCCACGTCCACACCGCCACACCGCCGTACTCCCAGAGGGCAGTCCTCCACGCAGGATTGACAGACGTGGCCTCAGTGGTCCCCTTGTACAAATGGGTTCCGCTGACAGGCACATAGGGTAGTCCACCGGCGTTGACAATGTCGGAGATGTGCTTCTTCAAGTTCCTCTTGAGGGCTGAGGAGCAGAAAACAGCCGCTGGCATGAGTCTCGTGTTGATGAGAGTCGATTCACCTACTATTGCGGCATCCTTAGTGACGAATTGCTCGTAGATGGCCAAGAAGCCATTAGCGATGCTCACGTTGGCTTCGCCGCCATTGTGTCTTGCGTATTCGATCATGCTGTTCATGGAATCTTCTGCCCGGTCTTTATGGCGAATTGAAGGATTCACATAAACGATCCTGTTACCGTATATGTGGCCGCCCCATCCATCCGATGCTAAGTCAAGCGTCGTGTCAACCAGCTTATGCATGAAGCCAGTCACGGCGCTTCTATTCTCCGCACTTACTTGGATGGACGCGACCGCCATGGGCATCTTAGGCTCAATCATGTGCGTTGCCTCGAGCACCACGCCGAATGTGCCGCCTCCTCCTCCGCGAAGCGCCCAGAAGAGATCCTTGTTTTGACATCTATTCGCCACGCGCAGCCGTCCATCCGGAGTAACGACGGTGAACTCGAGCACACGGTCGGCTGCAAGGCCTAGCGTAGGAGACAAGACTGAGTGTCCACCGCCCTGCAAAAAGCCTCCTGACAGGCCGACGGTAGGAGAATACGCACATAAGACAGTCGCGTTGTTCTTATCGGCAAAAATATAGGCCTCGCTGCAGTCGACGCCCGCTCCCGTAGTCATGGCATCGAAATATCCATCGTGTTCTGGACAGCCCCGGGGCACGAAACATGTGCTGCGTGATAAGTGCTTCAGATTTCGTGTCCAGAGCATCAAGCCCCCTTTGTTGCTGCTATCTCCCTGAAAGCTATGCCCGCTATTCTTGACGACAAGACGGCCCCCAGATTTCTCGGCGAACTTGAAAGCTTGAATCACGTCATTCGCCTCCTGGATATTTATGTAGTAGGACGGGACATTGCCCTGATTGCAGCTCATGTCTACAAAGGCACGTTCGTCGTATGGATCATCCGGGTTGAGGAGACATTTGTCCGTTGAGCTGTCGTTGGAGGCACATATGGACGACTCCTCGTACATGTATGCCCCTGGAAACCGGGCTCGGAAGGATGGCGACCTGTAATTTTCTTGTATGGCACTACAACGGACGGGGTCCGGCATGATTGCTGCGCCCTCGTACATGGAGAAGCAGGGCTTGGCGAAGGGCTGCAGGGTCCTGACTCTGCCCTGGAGACTATGATTTAGCGCAGCAATATGATGCTGGTCCCATGAGTGAGAGGCGACGCCCATTCCAGCAGTCATGATCCATGCCCGGTATGCTCTCATTGTAGAGACTTAAAGGTAGAATCTTGGTATTTTCCTCAGTCTGCTGTAATGTGTCATATGCATGCGTCAAAGGGATACAAGCATTAAGACTGCATACAAAGATGACTGCCTTTTCAAAGAAAAGATACAATCAAGAATGTTTGATGAGAACGAGAATCGAAGTCGATGCTGAGTGTTTTGGGCGCGTATTGTACCGTTAACCGTACGTCCCGATGGCTCCATACCACAAATATATACATCCTCGTCTGTCTATATTTTATCTTTTGTTTGCGGCCTCGTGGCCTTTGTTTGTGACGATCACGAATCTCAACACGACAGGACTCGGGTGGAATCAAACCGGGGGGGGGGGGGGGGGGGGGGCGAAGAAAGCTACGTGTACATGTACATGATGAAAAGAAGAGCAAGTGAAGTGGCAAAAAAAAAACAGGAGAGATAAAACAGGGAAGGAAAGGAGTTCTACGAAAAACTGACGACCAAGACGATCAATGTACAGCTTACGCGTCTGCCTCCAAGACAAGGAGGGAAAATAAAGATATGTCTCGCCGTGCCAGCACCCTTCCCCACGAAGGCCTAGACTGTTATCGACAGGTAAACTATTTCCACTGCAAAAACAGCTCCCCATATCGATATAATCGATAGGGCAAGAGCGACCGTCATGAAGGGGGGTTTGTGAGCCCGCCTTGCTTGCAAAGCATCATGCGCTACGATGGTCGGAAGGGCGAGTTTCTTCCACACATGTCTTTTGTCACGCTCATCGAAATTTGAGCCGTGGGATGTGTGTATTTGCCCTTTTCCGGTTTGCGCCCCCCCTCCCCCCCCCCATTCCCTTGGTCAGCATGAGTTATGACACGCCCGACGAGAGTGGTTCGCCGTGGACGAGGTTGAACGAGACAAGACAGGATAGCGTAATATGAGAAAATACCAAGAAGACGGATTACTCTTCGGGAATACTGATTGTGGGGGCAAAAGTGTGGGGGATACAATACGGCTTGCCGAGGTTCGGGAAGCTCTAACGAGGTTTTTTTTTTCCCTTTTTTGGGGGGGAGGAGGGGGGGGGGGGTTGATTTGGGTTGGGTTAAGGGGGGGTATTCCCCTGTTCCCCTGGTCTTCTGATCGCGTGTATGCTTGGACATGCTCACTTGGAAATAACAATCTCATTGGAAACTTGTTAGTCGTAGGAATGACGATAGTAATTGAGGAAGCAATGAGGACAAGTCTCTCGCATTGTCAACCCCATGTTATGTCCCAGAAATCATTGTCTCTAACGTAAGACAAGGGAAAACATTTGACGAAGAAATAAAGACGATACGATGTCATGTTCTAGAAAAACGACGTCTTTTATGCGAGGGGAAAGGATTGTTTCTTTACAGGGAAGTAGAATTCATCTGTAGATCACTTATACATTTCCTCGACCCTATTCCATGATGATGCGCGCAGCCGCGACGATGACGCAAGTTGTTGCGTACGTTCAGCTGTGGCATGCAAGGGACGGGGGTTGTACATGGACAAGATATGTATGGATTTGCACATCCCACTGATGTATGTGTGTCACTAGAGATACTTCCTGTCAGATTTGGCTAACGATGAGGAAGTATATTCTCTCCTGCTGTTGTGCCCCATAACACTTGTAGATATGCATGCTTTTATCGAAAACCCTAAAGAAGAACGACAAGGATCTTGTCAAAGTCGGTAATCTATGACCTGCAGAGTCGGAATATGGGGCCCTGCGCAATACGACGCATCATCTCCTGGCCTCCATTTGCGGGCCCAGGTTCGACTGACGAGGCAGTCATCCTTTTTCCACGGGGGGGGGGGGGGAAGGACCAGGACAGGGCGGGACGGGACGGGACGGTGTGGCCAGAGATACAGGGATTGGACTCGGGCAGAGAGACGCGACACTGCATGATGCCGTAGACGTGGAGATGGACGACCAAATACGACTAGATCAGCATAGCACGCCCTGCTTGGGTCTTTCTTTTCTTTTCCTGGTATCACGCGGTCGGTCCCTTCTTTGAATTGGAAGCAATCCCTTCAAGAAAAGTTGTCAATATTTGGACAATCCCTTCCGTCTTGATCCTCTTTTTAATCTGTGACAGTTTCTCTTTTTTCCTTTGTTTTCTCTTTGATACATATCACGATGTGGCAAAAGCTTCTACATCCCCATATCTTGTCTCGCAAGCTAGTCTCTGCCAGAGATGACCATGTGTGGCACGTATTCGTGATACTACCCCTGACGCGATTCGCATGAGCCCCGCGTCAGCCAAATCATGTCCTGGGATTCCATCCCGCATCGCTTAGGATGCAGCGAGCGAGACCGCCGCACCAAATGTAGTGGTTATGTTGCCGGAGGTACACCCTGATGCTCACAAATCCAAACACAGCGCGGACCGTGATTTGAGAATAGCCAGCAGAGCACAGTAATCAGGCGGCGATCTCAAGCGCACTTACCCACCATGCACGGAATACATATGTACAAGCAATGGACCTGCATCGGAGCAAGCATTGCCATTCATTCGCGGCCGCCGCCGTGGTCGAGCGCGTGAACACGCCGATCGTAATCACGGCCCGCTGCGCAGGTCGGGCATGCGCTCAGAATCGCGGGATCCAGTCGCTGGCTGGCTGAATCCATGCAGCTCCTGCGAATGTTGAAAAGCAGCAGGGAGCGAGACGGCCGCGGTAGGGCGTCCTTCCCCCCTCCTTCGCAGTGGTTGGTCAGGAAAAAGGAAGCTTCTGTCTGAACTTGCGAAAAGAAAAAAAAATTCCGCGAGAGAGCAGGCAGGCTGGCATTGCAGCTATCTTGATATCTCGAAGATGGGCCCATTCCACAGAGATACGTACGATTGAGAAAAATTCGTATCAGTGGATCGATAAATGCTCTTTGATATCTGAATAGTCGGGCATCGACATGTTACTATCATGCAAAAGGCATGGTCTAACAAGACATCATGTAAAGAGGAAAGGAGGGAGGGTTCCTTATAAGCAGCAGCAGCAGCAGCAGCAAAAAGAAACCATTAGTAAAAGAAAGGAAAAGCAGCGATGCAAAGGCAACAGCAAACAAAAGGCAGCCGCTTTCCATCAGGATCAAACTGGCCTACTATTTCTCCTCACAAGGAGGATGCCAGCACAATCACCTCCACAACGCGGATCCGTCCGGACAGCCGCAGTCTACCGGGAGAAAATACATTCTGGAGATAGAATACGCAGGGCGAATTTGCTTGCAACTCGCGGCGCGGACATGGCTTTCCATGGCATTCATGTTGCCTTTGCCGCTGAGGACTCCGGGGCATCCGACCTTGGACAGATCCCAAGCACGAGAGATGACTTTGACATAAACGTACGACGGGTAACTAGCTGCCTTTCAGTCACGACCCATCCTTTCAAGTCCCGCTCTCAAACTTTATATTTGTGTATAACTACCTTTTGGGGAACGATCAGGTGTCAGGCCAGTCACGTCCACCTCCAGCAAAGGACTCCCGTAGAACCCGCCATGCTCCTCTTGATCATGCCCTTTCTTCTCCTTCTCCTATGTTCTTTCTCTTTCGTTTCTTTCTTTTCTCCCCCTCCTTTCTCCTTTCTTTTTTACCTCTGAAATGCCACAATAGCCCGTACAGCTAGTAGATCAAGTCCGCGCCAAAACTAAATCTTGCTGTGAATGGTTCGGGACTTCCCGCAACCCGCTGCTGTGACATATAAATAAGGGGGGGAAGATTACACACTTGGCATACGGGCACACGAAAGACAAAGGACAACAGCCCGTCAGACAAACGAGCGTCGCCCGCCCAACAATCCAAATAGTCAGCAATTCATCATATTAAACGTATACGCTCCCAATCCCTCGTCACGTCGTGACTACCGATATAATTGCATACATGGCCTCCCTAGATGCGTGACTACCAGGCATCTTCCCCGTCGTCCTCTTCGTCTTCCGTTTCTTCTCCAGCAATTGTGTCCAGCAGTCCATCTTCATCGTTGTCTTCGTCTTCCTCGTCCTCGTCCTCGTCCTCGTCTTCCTCGTCTCTGCTATCCTCATCGGTATTTTCCGAGTCTCCCTCACTCACAGACAATACTGAATTCTCCTTCTTCGCACGCTGTAGCCGTTCTGCCAGCGAAAGTTTGGCGGGAACCGCGTCCTCATCCTCTTCCTGTGAATCGCTGTCCGAGATCGCGGTAACCGTCTGTTTATTCTCTTCGTCATCGTCATCGTCATCGTCACTAGAAATAAGCATCACCCGCGCCGAATTCGGTGCCCGTCGTGTCGAGACAACTTCCACCTCGCTTTGGTGTCGTTGTAGTTCCTCTTCTTCTTCCTCGTCGTCGTCTGAATCGAGTACCAGGTGCGAATGTCTAGCTCGCTTTCTTCGCGGTTCATCCTCATTGTCGGCGCCGCCATTACCCTCGGCCTCCTCCTCATCATCAGAATCCACGACAATGGTCTTACGCTTGCGGGATCTCTGCAAGGGCTCGGCGTCATCAACTTGGTACACGGCGGGAACGCCGTCCGATTCCGATTCCGGGCTCGAAAAGCGTCCAAGCTCTCCCACAAGCAGTTCATCCTCGGATGAACCCTCGAGCTCAATGATCTCGCTGTCGTCAATACCCTCGCTTTCATATTCGTTGGAATCGGTTCCGTCTTCCGTGTCATTATCCGAGTCTCCACTTTCTTCGTCATGGGAGTCGTTTCCCAGATCGGGAATGAGCATCGACTTCCTCAGCTTATCGAAAATCTCTACTTCCTCGTTCTCGAATTCCACCATCGGCCACATTTCCACACCCCATTTCGCGTCTAGCTCGGGCGGACAACGCCTCGGAACGGCTGGATGAGCAAGATCCGGGTTTTTATTCACATCAGGCCAACAAAACAACGACATAAGATCCTCCCCTAACCCAGGCGACTTCTCGTGCGTCGCCACCATGTACACATGCGCATAGTCCATGACGCACCACTGCAATGTTTCCTCCCACTGCAGAGACGCCCGCGATTGAAGAAACACCCTCTTCAGGTTCGGAAAAATGCCCTTGATCTCGCCCATTGCCAATCCAACCAGTGCCGCATTTAATCGCTCGTTAGGAGGCCGACGGGGATTGAGGCCAAAGTTCTGCACCTTGGTCGCAAAGCCGGGCAAAAAGTACCTTTTGCCCGTTCTGAAATTATCCACACTGATCACGTCCGTCTCCTTCCGATACCTGATGATCGCATCTCCAGAGCCCGCATCTATACTCAGCTCATCTGGATACTTGAGTACCGCGATGCTCCTCGACTCACGGTGCGTGGATAGCATGGCCCTCAGAGTCTCCGTCTGATCGGCCATGGTGAAGCTTTCCTTGACAGAATAATCATGTGGCCGCTTCATGATGGCCGAGCTGGGCGCGAACGTGAATTGCAGCACGCGCGCTTTGGCGCTCAGATCGGGACAGTAGAAATGCCATATGCGATACCTCAGTTCCGGCGGGAGCTGCATGAACTGAGGGAATGTAAAATCCGTTGTCGAGTCTCCTGATGCGACGGAGGACTCTTCGTCTGACTCTGAGTCTTCGCTTGACCCTAGGCCTGACTCCTCAGCCTCCAAGTCAATGAGACCACCACCGTCGCACAAACTATCCTCTGATCCATCTTCAGTGTTGCTCGTGTCATGGTCGGATTCGTGCTCGTCGGAAGACATGGCTTGGAAGTGAGGTTGCAACTGCCGTTTCTCGTCGACAATCCGTGAGCTTTTGGAGACGCGTAAATTGAGTGGGTACCTGCTTGATGTGCTCAGAGGTATCCACCCAGTTTAGACGTATCTAATCGCTCCCATACCGGGTTAGGCATAGCGCCCTGGCTGGCCCCAACTATCACGTGAATGACTCAGCAATTGCCCGCTCGAAAATCCCAGGACAACAAGGTGACACGAGCAAGTCAAGTCAACGTTAGAGACAGGTGTAACATAAGACATGAGACGAAAACAGTACGCCTGGCTCTTGTTATAACTCAGTGGCCACAGACAGGTCAAGCCTGGGACTTTAAGGCCGCTCACATAATGACCTTTCCCCCACCCCTAGGCAACCCAAATTGCCAAGCATGCAATCCATGTTCTGATGTGACATATTGGCTGTCCCCTCGTCGAGCCCAGCATTCCATTGGCCAAAATGCCCCGACCTACGTCCGATGACCCGCTTGAATAACTGACTGGGGTCTGGCCTGATAATTCAAGGCTCTAAACTTCTCGTGGTGGTCACACTTACACTACATCTACACTGCAGTCAGTCATAGCATTGAGGCACCGCCCGCGCCTCTTCTGTTTTCAAGCTTTACGTGTTAAGCATTCTCAAAATCGCGGGAGCAAGTGAGTCTTCACAAAATGCCTTGTTGATTTTTGTTAAACTATATGTTCATATCAGAGCCGAAAAAGCTGCTGGTAGCTGAGCGCATTCACGCACCAGGAACAACCACCTTTTGCGCCCTGCTGCCCAAGTCATAAATGTGTATTATAAAACCGAACGCCGCCCATCCAGCTGTTTGATATAAAATCCATACGATTTTTGAGTGCCCGCCCACCCACATGACCGTCCAATAACGCCATTACCGAAAGTAGGGGGGAACAGTTCGTTTTAAAAGCAAAAAAAAAAAAAAAAGGTATTGCTCCGTGGTCAACAAGACGCCCACAGAACGCTCAGAAATTCCGCATACAAGAAGAATGATATGGCTGAAAGGCCATTCAAAAACGCCACAGGAAAAAAGAGTGCATCAAAGACGTGCTAATTCCTCCCATAGCACCATGGCCGGGGAATACCATGTTAATTAAACGCACTCATCCAGACAAAGGTGCCTATAGCACCACTGAGCGTCAAAAATGTGATGAAGCCCGCGCCTACCCGGTCGGCCATTGTAATAGCGTTCAGCGGTCGTTCGCCGTTGTCTTTGCCGCCAGCATTTGGGTTTCCTTTGGACGTTCCACCAGTGCCGATAGTAACTGGTGGGCTGGTCTCATCAATGAGAAGACTCGATACGGCGGCCAATACATTCATTGCCTCCCCTGCGCCTGTGGTTTTGTCGACGGCAGGATCCACGTATTTACCAGTGTTCCAGTAAAAGCCGCACTGACGACCTGTTTGACCGCCGGTGCACTGTTTGACTGCGGCGGCGGCAGATTTGCGTAAAATTGGCAGAATTTGGTCTCTAGTATAGGGAGCGACCTGGGTGACGACGGATAGCCATCGATGAACGTAACCCTTAAATGACAGCATGTCTGGGGTGCATGTGCCCTTTCCAGTTTGTCCTTCGCAAGGGACTTCGTAAGCAATGTCATTCGGAAAGAAATTCTTCAATGTATTTCCGAGCAGTCCATCCAAAGCAGTCTTCCACTTGGGGTTGCCATTAGTCTTTCAAGCTGTGTTAGTAGATGTCCAGTATACGAGCAAAGCAACACACCGTGCGGAAGACATACGTAATTATACATAAAGGCGGCACCTTGCACCAAGACGGCTGCGTTATATGAGAAGGTGACCTTATTTACATCGGTGCAATTTTGATCGACATGCGCGCCGTCGTATGCTGCCCAGGTTTTGTGATCGATATAGTTTCGATCCCACATCCACTCCCAAGCCTTTTCCGCGCGGTGCGCATACGTATCATTCTTGGTGTACCGAGCAAGACGAGCACCCATATTAAAGAATATGCCGTTGGCAATTGCTGCAGACACACAGTGTTAGTCAAATGCCCAGAGAGTCGAAAGCGGACGAGATGGCTTGAGTCATACTATTCTTGTATCCATAACCCTGATTCGAAAAAGGAATCTGCCATCGCAATCCTCCGCCACATGTCTCATCGTATCGGCTAGGGTCGGCTTGGGTATTCCATACAGCTTGAGCAAGAGCAAGCCACTGAGGCTGGTCACCAGGCGGATCGGGAAATTTGTTCTCGGCAGCCAACATAGCAGACATACCCCAGAAGCCTTGGTCATCGTTTCCGAGCGACATAGTGTGATTACTCGGCATGTAGTTCTTGTTCTCGCCAACCTGGTGCAACATTCCTTCTATAATGACTTTATTGTATGTTGAGTCTCCAGTCAATTTCCAATAGTCCATGTATGTGCCCATCATGGCGCCACCTTCCCACCAGTAATACGGGCCCTTTCCGTCCGCAGGAGGCCCAGGGAGAATGCCAGGGATTTCTCCCGACTCGTTCCCCTTATAATAGAGCATCAGATCGTAAGCCAGTGTCCTCGATGACGCGCGGATGGCATCTAAAATGTCTGCATCAGCAATGTCCGCGAATGGACTTTTCCTCCTTCCACATTTGGACGTGCCGTTCGAGTTCCTTTTCTCTGGATCGAAAATGCATCGCGGGTTCTGATCACTAACCTGGAGAGTCAATCTTGTAATATTGCGCACGAACAGTTCCAAATAGAAGCCCTGCTACGATGGCAAGTCTCGCCGACGAAAATAATGATGAGATCATGTTGCTGGCCGCCGTGAATTCCAACCAGAGTACCCAGGCCCTCCCCAGGCTCTCTGGACGTTTCTTTCACGTCCTAGGTAGAGGCAATTCTCGATGAATGTTGGTCCGAATATAATGACGATAAGGTATCAAAAGATGCGATATGATCCCGATATTTATAGAATTCGATGGTGAATGATATCGAAACGGAGAATGCGACGTGCGGAATAGAATGGCGATGAAGTCGGTGGTACAAATACTTCTGGAAAGCAGATAGAAAATGAAAGACGGCGGCGGAGCTGTCTTATCGGCAGGAGCAGGCAAAGAAGAGCCTGGTTAGGGTCCTGAAAGTTCAAAATCGAATGATGACTGGACCAGATCAGACGTGAAATTTCACAGACGTGTGGGAATGAGCGGTGGATGGTAGGGATCAAGACGTGTGAGAGACAAAAAGGATGCCGAGGAAGGGCCAAAGCAGGCAGAGAGAGGTCTGTTAATATCCAGCTACCTACTTTGGTAGGCTAAGTAGGTACGGTAGGCAGAGAGCAAAAGAGAAGTGAATAAGTTGAACACGTAGTCGTGTTCCGGCCAACGTTGAAATCAATAGATTGGCAGGAGACAGGAGAGGCAAGCCAAGCCAAGCCAAGCCACAAGCCAAGGCCAGCGCCCAGGAATGGCGAAACTCGTAAAGCGGCGCACTACGTTCGGGAAGCGATGAATCGACTCAATGGGTGGGCGGCACCAGTTGACAGCACACATACTCTTCTTGGCACGCACCACTCCATCTTTCGGGGACGAGAGAGCACTAAGATGTCAGATGTCTCTAGTACATGTAAGCTCGAGTCGGAAAGCCAAGTCCTAGAGAGACCGGGCGCTTTTTGGGGCTGTGCAACGCGCAACGTTCTTTGTGCATGCGAAGTCGAGAGAACATGGCCGGGACAGACAGACCAGGCTGGAGGCTGCCATGTGGGCTCTGCTCCAACCAGACCAGAGGTCTTGGCGCTTATGGTTTCGTGCGCCTGGCAGGAGCCAACGAGGCATCAATGACGGGGTCAGGGCAGGAAGTGTTTGATGTTGAGGTGATGACTGGAGTGGGGGAAAGAACGACCCAGCCAGCCAGTGCAGGTATCAACAAAGCATTTGATTGATTTGAACAAAAGGCTGCCCGGGCCAGACAGGCCAGAGACGGTATGCCAGCGGCCAGCTGACGATCCGAGGCCGCCCGCCATGTTGGCCGTGGCCCCATCCAGCCCTGTGCGGTCCAGCCTGGCGCCTCAAGCTGGGCTGTTTTAAGACGCATGTGGCAAAGTGTATGGTGGATGCGGCAATGTTGCATTTAAGGTTGAATCCTGCGGCGCCTCCAGATGCTGAGACCGAGACGCTCTCGCGCCAGACGTCACCAGACTTGCGGCCGGCTCCACAATGCTGGCGTGACAGATTGACTGACTGTAAGACTATAAGACTGTAATTGCCTTTGATTTGTCGAGTATCGCGCGCATCCATGTGCGTGCACATTACCAGCGCCGCGGGCCCGGCAAATGCGTTGACATCCTGCATATAAGCGGACATGCTTGGCAGCACCAGACTCTCGCGTTGACTCGACTCTCCGACTCAGCGCACTCAAAGTAAGTCTGAAGTCCGGAACATATGTACATACATTACATGTTTCGCCAAGTGTGCGGGGAGAATATATCGATGTTGAGTTTTTGCGCAGTCCACGGTCTGCGTGGTGCGCACCTCCAACTCCAAGAGGAGATTGTGGCGAATTGGGTTTTCCACGCGTGCCTTGGCACCATCAGTCTTGGCAAGTCTTGGCAGTCTTGGCGCTTGCCTCGGCGCCTGACTTGGCAACGCCTGAGACAAGAACCGCGCAAGTGGCTTCTCTGAGTTATCGAAACATCTTTTCGCCTTGTCTTGATGTCACTGTCAACCTAGCAGCAACATTAAAGACTGCTTTGTGCTTTGCGCTGTCGTACAAGGATCGGCCATTATCGCTGCTGACCTGGATGCCGGCTCCCGCAACTGCTGAATCGTTTCTTGGCGCGCCTGTGGTGTGGTATGGTGTGGCCGGCAGATGCGACACCACCAACCTGCAAGACGAATGTATCATTGTCAAGTGCATTACATCTGCAAAGCGGCTTCCACAAACATATGTGGTTAAAGGGAATGGTTTTCAGCAATGTGGTCGTTCGTATCAATAGTGGTTCTTCTCCTTTTCCTTCTATTTCCATCTTCTCTCGCTTTGTTTCTTTGTCCTATTATTCCGTTTATTTACTACTTCTTTCTTTTTCTTTTCTTTGATGATTTCAGCCGCTTGTTTGCAGCAGAAAGTCCTGGGTGGCCTGCACTACAAACAATGGTTCATCATGGTGTCGCGATAACGTGTGCCTTCACGATCAAGATTCCAATGCGTCTTTCGCCGCTGGAGACAGCCATTGAACTGTATTCATAACTCATATACTAGAATGAGAGTGCATGTGTTGTTAGAGGATCCTCGCGCGCTTTTGCGGAAAAGTCAAATCGAAAGATGGCCCACGTTGACGTTGACCCTGCATCGTGGCCTTGTGTTGGTCGTGGGAACGGCATAATGATGTATATTGACGTTGTCGATAGGCGGCTGGACGTCATCGCAAAATTCGGACGCGCAGATAGATTGGATAGACCACGGCCATTCACATGACATAGACACGATGTATGTCAGCACGCCCGCGCAGACACGACCCGAACTCCAACCGTCGTCAAAGCAAGGACATGCTCAAACCTCCCCATGGCCAAAAAAGCTTGGCAAATTTTCGGTTCCGATGTTGGTGATCTGACTGAAATAAAGAGTGAAATAAAGACTCGCGGCGTCTTCCACGGTCGGCCCTGTATAAATATGAACTTCTTGTTTGAAAGTAGAAAATAAAAAGCCAAAAAGTGGAAAGTTGAGTAGCGAGTGGCTAGTAGAAAACAGAGAGCAGAGAGCAGTAGAAAGTGGTAAGAATATATTTTTAAAAATAGAACATAGAAAGAAGTAAGAAACAATAAAATGTTTAGAATAACTGATATGTAGTAATAGAAGATAGAATAAACCATATACCGTAGGTGAGAAACTTATAAGTGAAAGCGTATTCATATCGTCACTGATCAACGAGGACTTCAGAGTTTTTTTTTTGATTGAAAAATTTGGATTACTAATTAAGTCCGAAAGCATCTACCACCACATCCTCATGCCGATTCAACAACGAGTTCATTATTATTCGTGTGTGGTTGCCGTTCATTGTAGATGTCGTGTCGTGTGTCGTGCAAATTCCTCTCCCCTTAGTATATACAAGGTTGCCGGCTGGGGTGTTTGAGGTAATAAATGACAGGTTTGCGTGAATTAAGGGCGCCTTGTAGGCAGATATCGATCTTGAACCCTCTAGGAAAGCTTCTGGGGGCTGTAGGACTGGTCAGGCGTGACGACGTTTCCGTTGGCAAGCTGGACGTCGGTGTAGGAGGGATAAGTGATCAAGCTGCTAGATGTTAGTAAAGAGATCATCTTGATTTTGTATTTTATTCTCTTTTGGACTCAGATACATACCGGTTTTTGTTGTCAACCACAGCAAAGGTAGTGAATCCATTGCCCTCGCCGAACTGGCCACTCCAGCCCGAGGTGACGGTGAAGTCGGCGTAGGTCTGCGCAACACCAATGTTGCGAGAGGCGCCGACATCACCGTAGCGGGTAGCGACAAAGGTGACATAGGTTCGCTCGGAGATCTTGTTGTTGATGGCGAACTTGGTGACGCACATGTCATCGTTACCGGTGCAGCTGCGCGTAACGCCCTCGAAGGTCCAGGCCGGGACATCAGTGGCCATCATGGACTGTTCCATCGCAGCCGGGGCAGCGAGGGCGCTCGTGGCGGCCAGGATAGCGGCGAAGACGGTCTGAGTGAAGTGCATGGTGAAGGTTTTGTGGTTGTTGTTTGTTTGTGATTGGACTTGAGGGCTGTTTGTTCAATGGCGAGATGTGATGAGGTTGAGAGTGAATGATACAGGAAAGCTCCCAACTTGAGGGCGACGGAAGTCCTCTCCTTTATACAAAATCTCGCTTTCTTCTTCCCTCCTGCCATGTATGTATACCAAGCACGTTTTACGAGAATCGCATGTCATCGTTCCGGGCCCAACCCCCCTGACCTCCCCGACCTCCCAACCACCCCTGGGTATGTTTGTTTATTTTGGTCCCGGCACGCCGACAATCCGGCATCCCGGCGCTGCAGGTTCGACATCACGACGGAGCGATTTGCCTGCGCCACTCAGTGTTCCATCGCGCACACCCTCCCAGCCGACATAAAATCGGAAAATCATGGCATGACATGGGAAAAAAGGGTTCAATGCTTCGAATGACTAAAGAAGAAGACGAGGAGAAGGATCCATGGGTAAATCGCCGGGCTTACGAGGAATTTGAGCCAGTTCGATCGTCGCGGCGCTAACCGTGGCCCACCTCGTAATGAACGTGCCAAGACGACGGCGAGGCCGCAGACGATTCTCTAGTGATTCTCGTCTTGTTTTTTTTTCTTTTTGCTGCTGCTACTGCTGCTTCTGCCGCTGTGACAGACGAAATATTGAATCGATCATCAGCGGACAGGCTTACACATGTCTCAGCGACGCAACCCCGTCCGGACCAACACTCACTCCGTGCGTGACACTAACATGTCTCCCTGCCTGGTCGGGCGTCTCTGCTTGTCTTGGACATTCTGTAACCAGGACTGGCAGACAGATGCACGCCACTCCCGCGTGTGCGACGATTTATTGACCATGGTATAGCAAAGACGCATGTTTTGTTGCTCTTCTTTCCCCTCTTTTTTTTTATTGAAAAAAAAAAGGCAGGGGAGGCTTATAACAAAACATGCCGGAACAACCGGAGCAAGGATACCCTTTTTCTCTCCTTGTGATTGTCTAATTCCGTCTTATTTTATGCCTTTTTTTTTTAATTTCCGTCGTTCCTTGTCCGCGATCCATGTTGATCCTTTGCGGACTTTTCGTCTGCTGGTGTCCCTGCTGGTGTGTCACTGACTAAGCCAAACTGTGCCTCATTCACAAAGTCTATATTTTCGTGACATGGATATTCTACGTGCTTGTTTATTTTTAATTTTTGCTTCCAAAAATAATAAAAAATAGAGAATAACCGGAAGACTAACCCCGCATGACACCTCGTTTTCTGGGTCCGTCATCTCCAATCGTTCCTTCGCCTCGCGTGGGAACCGTGAATCGTCTTTAGGCTGTCAACGATCTGGTCAATGCGATACTCCGTCTCCATTTCCACCGGGAGAGCACGAGTGGGGGAGGCGCAGCTCAGTTGACTGCGGGGATATACCAACTAGCCTAAAAAGACGAACTATAGCATGGAAAAGGGAATGATAGGGAAAGGAAAAGGGTAAGAAAAGAAAAAACCTCGTATTACCGGCCTACACCATGGACCTCCCGAGTTCACGAGACTTACTTTCACCGTGATGGGGCGGCGTACCGTGTGCGATGGGGCCACGCGATGATGTAGTCTGTTTGCTATTTTTTTTTGTCTTTATTTTCCTTTTTTCTTTCTTTTTTTTTTTTTTTTTTTAGAAAAAGCTCTCGGTCTCTAAGCCTAACTCGGTAGAGCTTGAAATTGATTCAAGTTATTTCTTCCCTGGAATGACGTTGTTGGAAATAAAAGGTTGGGAAAGTAGACACAACGGAGTGGTCTGGCGTCTTCCGGCCAACAAACGACACGACGTGGTACACAATATACTTGAACAACATTTGCGGAGTGCCGGCGCCGACACAAGGAATGCGGCAGCTGACCCAAGTTGCATTTACCTTTCATTTCCCTCCATCGTGTTTAGCCTCGAGGCGAAACGCGACATGCATGGGCTCGGCTCGTCTAGAAATCGCCGCGACCCGAAGGCTACCCTAGTCAATCCCCCTCTTGGTTATGTGTCTGTACATACATACATACATATGTATATGTGTCTGCACACATGTACGTTTATAGAACTGATTTTCATGGCGCGTCTGTTGTTGGTCGATTCCTTGACTCCTCCATCTTCTCATGTGGATGCAGCCACGGCAGGACACACCACCAGTTGATCAGACGGACTCTGCATTCGCGCTCAGGACCGTCGCTCGAGGCCGTCATCCACGATCAATGATGTAGGGGTCTGGATCTGGATCACAGAGAATCAACCTGTCGCTGATCTCTTCCGCGGCGCGGCCCCCCTCCCTGTTTTTTTGTAAGAGCTTGAATCAGGTCATCCCATTTGCTATTCCCTAATTTTTTTTTTTTTTTTCCATCTTTTATTTACATCTTCCCATGCGCAAAATGGTGTCCGAGACAAAAAGTCGGCCGACGCCAGTTCCACCGGTGACGCCAACATCAGCTCCAACCGCTTCCGTGACTAAGAAATACCACTTTGACCTATGCATGCCGTGCAGAACAACACTTTCCCCTCGGCCCATCATCCATCATCCATCCGATCTGTGACACGATGCTGCGACTTGGCTCATCTCAACACGCATCTGCTTGCTTTGGATTGTTCATCTCTGCGACGGACTCCTTGCATGACCCGAGTTTCGGATGGACTCTGGTTGACGCGGTATGTACATGCACATCTACATACATATGTATGTACGCATCCTGCCTCTTTGGAAAAGTCTGTTGAGCTCGTTGTTTCAAGAGAACATACGAGTAGCGTGAGTAGTGCTTACATTGCTTTCGTTGCTGGGTGACAAAGGTCCATACACCACGGCTAGAAAGACTCCCACCGGCGCTATCATTGCAATTCATGTAGAAAGGTTCCCGTCCGCAACCGACAGGACCAAGATCCATCAATATTGACCCGACGAATTGCTGTGCGTCAATATGATTGTCCTCCTCCTCCTTCTTCTTTCCCCCAAAACATAACGGCGCAGTCACATGAGCTACTTCCATCCCGCGAGGTAGAAAACGGCACTTTTGTGCCAGAGTCATCTGACGCTTCGCCCACGTCCTTCCCGCCCACCCATCAGCGAAACACCATGGCCCGGTGACTTCGTGATGTCCCGGCCGGGTGCTCTTTTGCCGACGCGCACGAGGAGCCCGCATGCATTGGCCGCCGTATGTCGGCAGGGACGACCACGCGTGGGAGCGTACGATGTACACAGCTGCAGAACGAGATAAAAGACACAAAGAGAAGGGGCAGGGACGTCCAAGCACCGCCGTCAGCAAAGTGCATGGGGTTTCCCAGTGCCATTTTCCCATGCCTCGTCGTCTGCCACGCGCCTTGCTCCGTCATGCCTATCTGCTTTTTATTCCCCGCCCAAACTTGACGCGTTGGATTTGACAGTACGTGCAATGTATGACGTGCGTCGTCAAATCCAAGCTACCCGCTCCGCCCTCCCCACGAAGAAATTGCCCCATCTGGCGAGACGCCACGTTCCCGTCCCGCCGTGTTGCCTGCCCCCCAGTCGCTCGTTGAGTCCTTCGCTTCAAGAGCTGCCCGTCCCCTGACCTCTCGTGTCCCCCGTCAAAGAACAGTCCCCAACCTATAAATATACATTATGTGCATGCATGTGTGCCGCGCCCGACAAAGCCGCGATGCATTCACAAGAAACATAGTCCCTCCCATAAAGGGTGAGAAGATGCAATGTAGAATAAAAGCTCTATTACTCCGTCAAATAAGTAAAGCACCATACTATACGACATGGACATCTTGTACTACATTTCAACATGGCTAAAAACGTGGGTGGAGCGAAATAGGAACAATGAAACCAAAGGACGGTGCGTAACCGTCCAAGAACATATACAACATATAAATCAATCATAAGCTATTGTACATCCCTTATTATACCATGCTTCGTCCGCTCGGTGCGCCTTTGCAAATCCACTCTTCACGGACCGCGGACGCCAGCAATGGAGGAGAGGGCAACAAGGAAGCAGGAATGCCCTGGAGTGGAATAGTATTGCTTCTTAGGCTGGATTAGATTGCTCCATCTCAACCTATTCTTCCTCTTTATAACGAAAAAAGAAAAGGAAGGAAAGAAGAAGAAATGCAAAAAACAACAAAAGTCATACATTACAACCCCAACGACCATTTACCCATGCACAAATCCGCATCCGCATCCACAGCCAAAACCCATGTACTCCTCGTCCATTCCTTTCCTCCCATTGACTCAATGCTCCTGCAAGAGGCGTGTGCAGAGAAAACAAGAACAGCTTTATTGCAAGACAAGAAAAAAAAGACCGCCAACTTGCATCAAAACATGGCCGACGAATTAGTCTGGTGTCCTCTTTATGCTGCATCAAAGTTAAGAAGAATACGATGAAAAAAAAAAAACTCCCCGCAATCAAACAAAAATCATGCCTCCTGTCCCACGTCCTGTTCCTTGCCCAGTATGTATACAATGCCTTACATAGAGAGGCGAAAGTTTGGTCACTCTGCCACTGCCGCTGCCTCTACCTCGGGCACATCGGCCGTGCTCATGACGACGGAGAATTGACCGCCTGCAGCAGCGCCGATGAGCTTTCTGCCTTTAATGTCTTTGCCACGCATGCGCTGGACCGTTTCCACGTCATCTTCGTTGCCCAGTCCCAGTTGGCCAACTGATCCGAATCCAGTGGCGAAGCCGACGCCTTCCTTGTTGATGAAGATGGTGTGGTCTGTTCCGCAGGCGACTGTTTCCACAGCGCCAACTTCTTGAGGAACGGCCGTTGGGCGCAGGCAGATACGTGGCTTTTCGTACTCATCATGTCGGATAAGAGTGTCGTCCTCGAGCTGCTCCTTGGAGAATTCAATGCCGAGCTGGCCACCATCCAGTCGGCCCCAGACAAAGCATTCTCCATCAGACGTGACGGCTGAAGAGTGATGCGCGCCGCCAGCCAAAAGAGTCACGCCCTTGCCACAGAGATCAGAAATCTTCATCGGGTACGGGAGGATGGCTTCATCACCGCCAGCTTCCTTGGCATACCCAGCCTCGCCAAAGCTGTTGAGGCCCCAAGCCCACACATTATCCTTGCGGTCGACGGCAAAGGAGTGATATTCGCCAGACGCAATGTATTTAATGGGACGGGGGCAAACTCGGACCTGGCGAGGGAGCAGGGTCTCGGACTGATAGCGCCCAAAGGGTTGACGCCCAAGCTGGTTCTGTTCGTACGAACCCCAGCCCCAAACTTGTCCAGATTTGTCGAGAGCCAGAATGTGATTGGCTCCACAGGCAATCTGAACAACATTCTCCAGCTCGGGTATCAGGATGGGGCGTTGTTGGATTTCAACGACCTTGCCATCCTTGTCGTAGCAAAACCGACGGTCTCCCTTCGTATCCTAGGTTGGCCGTTTGTTAGCGCATGTGTTACGAGCCTGCCAATAATATGCAAACAAGCGGAACGTGGGGAAAAATCGCCATCTGCTGCGACGTACTCGGAAAGCGCCCCATCCATAAACGTTTCCACTCGCGGTCAGCACAAAGCTGCAGCTGTCACCAGCAGCGACTTGGGTGAAGACGGTGCCGGGAGCAAAGTGCTTAGAGGGTACTTCAGCGGGCGAACATTCGTGCGGATTTAGTTCGCCATCTTCCTCCTCGCTGTCAGACGCTTCGCCGTCTGCATCCTTCAAGCCGCCCTCCCACGTGGTGTCTCTACCCAACGCGCCTTCATCGTTGACGCCCCACGTCAAAATCTTGTTATCAGCAGTAAGAACAATGGTGTGCATACCACCACACGCGAGCTGAACGACGTGGTGTTTGGATTCGTCGTTGGGGTCAAGAGCGAGATTCAGCTTGGGAACCAAGGCAGCCGTGCGCTTGGGACCAAGCCCAAGTTCTCCGCACTCACCGCTGCCAAAGGAGAAGACAGCAATTGGCTTGGTGGGCGCCTTGTTCAGGACGGCAGGCTCTTCTATAACCTTTGCTTCCTTTTTAGGGGCAGTCTTTTTGGGGGCAGCTTTGGGAGCAGCCTTTGGCTTTGGTTTTTCAGCACGAGGTGCGGCCTTGGGGGCCTTTTTGCGTCGGGCAGCAGGCTCGTCTTCCTCGTCCTCTTGATCGTCTTCTACGGCAGCGCGCTTTCGCTTCGATGTTGCTGACTTGGAGCCATGATCTGATTCTCCGTTGACTTCTTTGTATGCAGCAATATTAGACTTTGAACTCTCTCATCATCGGGGATCGGGGGCAGCGACGTTCAGATCGCCCCAGAGCTGGTTGGGATCCAGATTTCCAGACGGCGTACTCGCGTCTTGAACGCGACTTGAACGTGTGTATTTCTTTGTTACTGACCAGGTTTGGTGGCAGACGACTTCTTCTTCTTCGCGGCGGTGGCGGCGGGAGTGTCTTTCGCAGGCTTGGCCTTGGTGTCCTTGGCAGAAGAAGCGCCATTTACTTTGTTGGCCTTTTGGCTTGTGCTGGCGAGTTTCTTGGACGCCATGGTGATGTATGTGTTTGTGGTGGGCGTTGGCGAGGATTTTCAAGGATCCTAAAGAGCAGGGAAAAGAAAAGAAAGAAAAGAAAAAAGTGATCTGTATGTTGTTTTGACGTTGTGTCGCGTCAACACACGGTATGTGGTGACAACTTGAGCTCAAAAAAAGGGCACAAGCAAAATCGGCTTACTCATGACCTGGCCAGGGGCGGCGTTAGGGGAGACTAGGCCGGATGAGGCAGCGAGGGACTGGAGGCTTTTCAAATTTCAAATGGCATTGGTGGGTGTGGTGGGTGTGGAGGGTGTGGATGGGGCGTGTGCCTTTCGCCTCCGCCTATCACAGCGGCTAGCCGTCTTGCAGTGGCAATCATGTCTGGTCTGGTGTGCATGCAGTGTGCAGCGTGCTTTGTGCAGACTAACCAGGCTCGTCAGAAACAAAGGCACGACCGATGGCGATGGCATGGAATGGAAGGGAATGAACTCCCATTGGAGGGCAGCCTTTGTTTGACGATGAACCAAAAAGTAGCATTCTTCGGGGGCATCGCATGACACTGTGATGACTAGCTGTGCGGTGCTATCGTAGGCAGACCAGACCAGACAGCTTTCGCGATGCCCAGATAGCAGCCGTCAGACAGACGAAGTGATGAGTGTGATTCGGCGCAAACCGTCCCGTCGATGCCAGCAGATAGTGGTTGGTTTGGCTTTGGTTCCTCCGGTCGTTCCCAAAGACCACGCACATCACCAACAGTGAATTCGAGCCAATAAATCATATCTGCAGCGGCCCCTGCCCTTGCCCCTGCCCCTGCCTAGGTAGTTAGCCGAGAATCTCCATGACTGACCGACCGACCACGCGCAGCTCAAGACCATGCCACATGCATCATCTATGGTTCTGCTCGGGCGGCGCGGTGTGGTGTGGCAGTGGCATTGGCTGGTTGCATCCAGACAGAGACCAGAGACGAAACGCCATGCATGACAAGTCTGGCTTGCCGCATAGTCACTTGACGTGAATTGACATTGCGCGCCTTTGGGCCGTGCATATTCCACGACGATGCACGCGTTCAGTGTCGGCAGTCTATCCCAGCGACTCTCGAGGACTAGTGCTACAAAGGCGCAGCGTTTATCTGGGATACATACAGTGGGATGTGTACAATAGACGCGCTGACCTTTGCGAGCGGTCCATTTCCCGCTCGAGATGTGTTCAGACGCAAATGCAAGATCTTGTTTTTTTTTTTTTTTTTTTTTTTTTTTTTTTTGTTTTTTTTTGTAGACCGCGAAGCCACGCACCAGAACATCAACCTCATCCCCTGAGTCGCTCAGCTCACGACAAAAGGACAGGCGGGAGAGGGGAGCGAATTTCAACGCAGCTTGAAGCTTCAGCTTTGGTTATAACTACTACTCCAAGGACAGCAAAGCAGCCCTCTTTCCGCTGCTGAGCAAAGCACAAGAGATTTGGTCTGTCTGGTCGTCGCGGACGGAGCCGAGGCCGAGAAACGTGGCGCCTCGTCAACGCGCGAATGAATGCATGGCAGTGATGGCAAAAACGTCCAGTCGTCAACGGTGGCATGGCTTGGCTTCGAGTTGCTGCCAGCCGCGCATTGACTTGGCGACACTGGTTTATTTTGTATGCTCATCAGACATTTCACGTCGATATGCCGCGGGGATTGCACGCCGAATAGTCTGGGCTGGTCTGATTAGTCGTTGGGTGCTCTCGGTGCTCTCGGTGCTCTCGGTGCTCTCGGTGCTCTCGGTGCTCTCGGTGCTCTCGGTGCTCTCGGTGCTCTCGGTGCTCTCGGTGCTCTCGGTGCTCTCGACGCATCAACGATTTGCCGCATGTTCGGCGGCCCTCGTCGTTGTATTTCTCGACCGTGGCGGGCGTTGCGTCGGGTCGTGCCTCGCGCCTTTCAGTCAATTTGACCAGATTGCGATGGATCAAATGGACAGTTGGGGCCTGCGGTCTGGAGTCTGGAGTCTGGCGTCTGGCGTCTGGCATCTGGAGTCTGGACCGGTCTGGTGGGGGGCGGTGGGCCGCGGAATTCCGCCAAGACCATATGGCAAAGTCCAGATGGATGCACATCTTTCCTGCATGACCAGGCTGGACAGCCGCCGCCGCCGCGACAGTCATCAAATCGATGCCTGCTCTAATCGACGGCGGCAACGACATCTCGTCTGGTCGCTGACTTCTCTCGTGCCACTCCGGCGTCAACCAGTGCGTCCTTCTTTTCCTGAGCTGGACAGGACGACAGGACGACAGGACGGACAGGACGGACAGGACGGACAGGTCCCGGAGTAATGTCTGCTCGCATATGGGGGAAGGCACAACACAAAGGCAACCCGGTCAGTGACTGGAAGCAACATCAGGGTTCAAATCTTGACCAGACGTCTGGACTTTGTTCGTATTGACCAGGCTCTCTAGCGTCTGTTGACTCCGGTCCGGTCTGGTCTGGTCTATTACCCGGCTTCCGGCTGTCTACGCGACAAATCCAAACATGCCTAGCCGGCACGCCATTTCACCATCCCTTCTACGCAAGTATACTTATCGCGAGCTGCCCTCCTGGATTCGCAAACACCACCTCTCATCCATCCACATACAATCTTCTCCTCAACTTACTCGACTGCCCCTGGATTCTTCTTCGTCTTGCGTCTTCCTGTATCCTAAACCAAAATCAACTTGCCCACCAAGGCCTCAAAATTTAAAACGAAAGAAAACATGGCCAGCTCAGAAAAAAAACCCGAAGTCATCGCCTATGCAAAGACCCTCTCCAACACACCCTGGTGCGAGGCATACGAGAGAATGATTTCCGGGCAATTGTACGTGTCCCTGCGCCGATACCATTACCCTTACCGCAGACCAGAAGATATGCCAAAAAGGGTGGAAGGGCAGAAAGAGGAACGGAAAAAGAGAAAAGGAAAGAAACACCACTAAAACGAGTTATCTGTCTCTGTCTCAGATACGACTATCAGGCCCCAGAACTCATCGAAGGCCGCTTCCGCGTCCGCCGGCTCATGCACAAATACAACAATCACTTCCCCGACGACGCGACGTCCCAGTCCCTCACCTCGGACAGACAGGCCCTGCTGGAGCAGATGATGGGTAGTGTCGGCAGGAACACCTTTATCGAGCCGCCTCTGAATATTGACTATGGGTGCAACATTTCGATTGGAGATGACTTTTATTCCAACTTTAAGTATGGTTTTTCTCTTCCTTTTCAGAAAAAGAAAATGCGTTTTTTTGTTTAAGAAAAACAATACTAATATTGGCCCTTGTTACTTTTTTCAGTCTCGTTATCCTAGATTGCGCCATGGTCAAGATTGGCAACCGCGTCTTGTTCGGTCCATCTGTATCCCTCTTTGCAGCTACTCATGAGACGGGCGTGCAGTCACGACGGGATGGAGTCGAATATGCTCGCCCGATTGTAATAGGGGATGATTGCTGGATCGGGGGCAATACGACCATCATGCCGGGCGTCACAATTGGCAAGGGGTGCACCATTGGGAGTGGCTCCGTCGTGACGAGATCGATTCCTGATTTCTCCGTCGCAGTTGGATCGCCTGCGAGGGTGATTAAGACGGTGGATGCCGTGCCAGATCTCGACTGAGATGCAAGGGGGGTGGAAGGTCTAGAAAATATGTTCAAAAGGAAGCGATGAAGAAAGATTGCATTACATGATTTGACGGCGTATGTCTGCATTTCTGGCAAAGAGACGGCCAATGCTGCTGGATCTCAAGTCAACTGAATTCCAGCCAGTGCAAAAAAGACACTCAACCCTTTTACATTGAAAGTCTATTTTGTTCCACCTACTCGAATCACTTCCCCAACCATGTCCTTCCTGAGTCTCAAGGCCAACTAGGCATTTCTTTTCCCAATACGAGGAAAGCAAAACCAAATGCCCAGCAGAACCACGAGCAAAGACAACACCACCGGCTGCAATACCTGCGGACCCCGCGTCTGCGCCAAAATCCCGGTCACAAAAGGAAACACCGCAGCACCACACCCGCCAAGCGCAGCGGCGAATCCAATCACAACAACGTGGTGCTGTCTCGGGAGCAACTTGCTCGCCATGAGGATGGCGTTTGGGAAAAGGGGACCTAGGAAGAAGCCCTGCAGAGCGACTGCTACGGCCGAGACGTAGAATTGAGGGACTTGCCAGAAGATGAGTTCGAGGCCGGCTGCTGCTGCGATGTATATCTTGGTGGGTATAGAATGTGTTAACTGTGGAGCTAGATCGTTTTTCCCTTCCTTTCCTTTCTCTCTCAACTTTTTTTTCTTTTTTTTATATATATATATATATACTCCAAAGAAAGAAGAGTCTCCATAGAGTGCAAGATTGATATGACGTACAGCAGTAGACAGCTTGATACCCAAGCGAGGCGTCACAAATCCTAGAATTGCCCGACCAATAGTAATGCCGAGCCAGAATCCAACCGCCGACATGCCACTGGCGAACGGCTCGCCGTGCCGAACGCGCAGCATGAAGACGACGATCCAGCCCCCGAGGGCGACCTCGACGCCAACGTAGCAGAGGAGGAAGAAGGCTGCTACCCAGGAGATGCGGGCGGAGGGGTTCTTTGATAGGACATCGCGGAGGCGCGTCTCGTACTCCAGCTCGTTGGTCTTGTAGAGGCGGCGATATTCGGTGCCCGAGGAGGACCAGAAGGCGCATGATACGGAGACGGTCTCAATGCCGGCCATGGCAATCTGCGGGCGGGTAGGTTAATTTCAAGCGTCTTTTTGCCATGTCTGTTTTCCAGTGGAAACCCGAATTTCCATGGAGCGAGAGGAAAATAGGAGACAGAAAGGCAAAGCTTGGACAAATCAACATATGTGAAATCTCAAACCCGATTCCATTGTACCGAGACAGAAATGATTCACGATGAATGTACACACGACGCAGCACAGCCTAGCAGATACCCACCATGATGTAATAAAACGAAAACCACGGCCAGCCAGCCTTTGTAATCATGGCCGTCGCCACCAACGGACTGACCACACCGCCCACACCGTAAAAGGCATGCAAAAACCCCAACAACTCACTCGAGTCGGCCAGGTTGCCGACCCATGCATTCCAGGCCGCGTCGGCGATGCCGTTGCCGAACGCGGCCAGCACAAAAGCAAACACAAGCGCACCATAGGGCGGATGCAGCGCGACGATGAGGTAGGCTGCGAGGTGGCTGGCTCCGCTGATGAGGGCGATACCGCGCTGGCCGAGCTTGTGGTGGAGGTAGTTGTTGAGGAGGGCGGAGGAGATGTATCCTATGGAGGGGGAGAGGAAGATGAGGGATATGATGGTGTAGGAGAGGTGGTAGTAGGTTTCGAGCTAGATATCCCTGTTACTCCTCTCCTGTTCTCTTGTCCTGTTCTTAGGGGGGATTAAGGAGACGTACATATGGGATGAGAGGCTGGTTGTTTTTTTTGGTTGTTTTTTTAAAGTAGCATGGCTGAGGTCAGTACATCAGTTGGGACATCAGTAGACAGACACACGATGACTCACACCAAAGGCAGCGTCATTGGCGCCCATGACGAGGAAGCAGAAAAAGGTGGCCGCGATACGGGATATATTCCTCGGGGACGCATTCCACTGTTCCGCGGGCTCCTGAGGGTGAACGGCAGATGCAGCATTGGTTTCGGACACGCGGACCTTGGTGGAAGCGGAGGCGGAGGCTGTCTCTGAGGAAAAGGCATCGGGGCCGGCATCAAGGCCGGCTATGGGATGGCATGGTGTCTGCTTGCCGTCCGGTCCGGTGGAGAGGGAGTCGAGCTGGATGGCCGGACCAGGGGTCGCGGTCGTGGTCGTGGTCGCTGTGACGGACATTTGATACTTGGGACGCACCCACGCGAGCGGGCTTACAGCAAGGAAGTCTGGCCTGGCCGACTTGTCCGACTGTGCCCAGGAGGACAGTGCCGGATGGCGGCGTGGGCGTGGCGTGACCTTGACCTTGACGTTCATGCAATATGGCATGTTTTGGCGTCTTTCAGTTCGGGCAGCGGGGAAGTTGAGGACGTGAAATCCACATAACGACAACTAGCTCGCGGGCGGAGAAATTCCCCCGCGTGGCACACGCACGGCTATTCACACGACCATGACATCAGAAGCGTTTGCGGGGTCCGGAGGTGGCGAAAAGCACAAGGTTGGAGTTGCGCCGTCACGGAACGTCCCACGATCGATAGACGCGGACGTTATTCGACGCTTTGAGGGAGGATAGACATGTCCTCTGCCCGGCAGCGTCTTCCCCCGCCGCCAACCGCCCGCGTGCCCCGTGGTCCGGCCCGGCGCCGCCCGTCCCGCCATCACGGGCACGACCGGCCCGATGTGTCACTGTGACGAAAAAAACAATCGTTTCGGACCCCTTTGGAGCCTGTTCATACGCCAGATATATATAAATTGATAGAAACATTAGATACATGGAATCAGTCTAGAAATGCTTGGAAATTGAATTTTTGCCTCGGGGTACTTTATTGCGCGTAGATAATAGTTTACAAAACACTACAAGTACGCAATTGTTCCGTATATATAAGGCCCAAGTATCTCCACCACCCGCCATCTCCCATCATCACGATTCTCTGCGTCCGTGGTGCCAGCGTCGCGGGTTGGAGCACGATGAAGACGACTGTTCTTCGTGGCAATAATCAGGATAGTTGGATTCATGAGCCGCGTCCGGCTCTGCGTCCAGACCACCTCTGTCCCGAGTTGAGAAATGCCCGCTGTGTTTTGTTGCGCCGGGGGGTTGCCTGCGAAGCTTCCGGGGACCATGAGCAACAAAGACCACAGGCCGTCATCGGTGCATTTGTATGCACAAACGTGTATCGGAATTCAATGCTCCTTGATGCCGACTGGGCTGCCATTTCGTGCATTCATTTCAACACATTCATTAACAAATCTATGCATGCAAAAACGTGTATCGCCGTCCTCCTCTCCCCCCCCCTTCCCCCCCCCCCCCCTTCCTACGAGAAGCTCAATCTAGAAAAGCCTCCATATCGAATCAGCCCCCTTTGTACTCTTAAACCGACTGTACCACGCACACATAGGCCACATGGCCAGCGTCACCAGCGCCCAGAATGCAAAATATCCAAACAAATTGTCCACACCCCTTGTTAGGCTGGGATCCAACGGATCGGGCACACCGGTATCGTGCCCAAAGAGGGCTACTACCAGGATGCCAGGAAAATACAAGGCCAGCATGTGCACCACGTAGAAGAACAGCGCGCTGGTGCCGAAACTAAGAAGCATGGACAGCCGCTTTGCGACGCGGAGAGGCAGGGCGGTGAAGAGGGCCAGGATGAGCATGATGCCAGCCATGGTGAAGCCGAAGAAGGCCACGTCGGGGGGATGTTTAATGATGTAGAAGAAGGAGGCTGGGGAGGCGAGATATGGATTCTGGGAAGGGTGGGCGTCCTGATCTGGGGTTCTGAGGCACCCCGTGGAGAGGTTCCCGAATTGGAGGACACGGGTGAGCACGAAGAGGATGGCGAAGACGATTGCCGCACAGAGGTGAGCCAGCACGACGGTCTGTCTTGGCCATGATCCGGCGGTGGTGAGTCTGCCGTAGAGGATGCCGAGGATGGCAAAGGATAGCCAGGCCATTGGAGGGAAGCCGCTGATTATGTGCAAATCCGGCCTAGTCAGTGTCCAGAACCAGATTCGTAAAAGGGGATTCGTCGGGCTCGTGTTCGTGACGGTGACCGAGGTCGAGGCCGTAGGAGAGGATTTGCATTCTCCACCGTTGTCGCTGAACCAGATGTTCCAGAAGATTGTGATTGCGGCGAGGACCAGCAACGCCGCGTTGTGGACGCTCCACGATATGTACGCCTCGTGGGAAATGTCGGTCTCACCCCGCTCTCCCAACAACGGCTGCATGATGCTCTCGTCATCGGCGGCATCATCACTCACACCCTCGTTTGATGTTTTCCGTACAAGAATGCGCGTAAGCAGACTCTCCGTCTTGTTCATGGCCATCCACAGCAATCCAGCCAGTAGATAGTCGACCGCCAGCGAGAACAGCACCGCGTTCATAAAGTATATCTTGCCGCCCGTAACAAAGAGTCCCGTCGGGACGGTCAGGACCGTCAGGACCACGCACCGCACGACAAAGTACCTGGCTAGTCGCGCGGGCGTCCAGCCGAGATTCGTCCGCGACCGGCCCAGGAATACAACGCCCATTCCTAGGAGGAAGGTGAAGCCGGGAGTGCAAAGGTGCGTGAGGGTTCGCACGATGTACACCAGCGTGGTGTTCCATCTCGTGATGACTTGGCCGTCTTCTTCGGGCGCTCGGCCCGTGCCGTGATGCCACGTGTGCAGAATCATCACTGCGTGGTCAAGACCCATGAGCACCATCAGCAAGCCACGCGTGAGGTCTGGTGCCAGGACGCGGGCACCGCCAGACTTGGCCCCCGCGCCTGCAGCAAGCGCGCTTCCTGTGATCTGAGGTCTGCCGGTTGACGCTCGATATCTAGCGTGTGCTGCATTGTACACGGGGAACGAGTCGTACAAGTAGCCATTTGCCTGGCGCGTCTGATCAGTCTGTTCCGTCTCGTTCGTCGCGTGAGGAGGAGGAGAGGCGCCTCTGACAACAGCAGTAGGTGTCTCTATAGCCGTCGCGGCTGCCGCAGCGGTTGCGTGACCATTTTGGTCTGTCATGACTAGATGTCACGACGCAGTATGTCTTTCCCGGTCGTTTGTTTTCTCTCGGGAGGCTTGACAACTTGGACAAGTTGAACCACCGTCGGTAGCTTGCGATTCTTCCCAGAGACAAACGAGCACTTGCCTCACAAGCCCGGCAACATTATTTAAGTGCCAGCTGAGAATGCTTGGGAGCCGCCCAGGCACGATGCGAGTATTGCTATCTGGGCAGCAGAAATCCGCTTTTCGGGAAGCAGATAACCCACTAAGCAAATAGATATAAGCGAAGCTATAACCATAATCCCCCGATATAATTTACATATCCCTTAGGAATACCTATATAATATAGTAAGTAAAGCGCAGTGTAGTGTAGTAAATAATGCGCATACAGCGTAGCGTAGCAAATAATGTATATATAGCGCAATATAGTAAATAAAGCATAGGATAGTATAGTAAATAACGCACACATAGCGCAGCATAGTAAATAATATATATATATATATATATATGTGTATGTATAGCATATTGCAGTAAATAAAGCATAGTATAGCATAGTAAATAACACGCATATAGTGTTACGTGTTGGATACGACACGTAGGGCGTTGGCTTTAGCGTAATAACTGAAGCTTCATAAGATCATAGAACAAAGATTATATAAGTCACAGTTGGGTGTACATTTGGATGGCGTAAGTTAGTTGTCGTTGTGTTACAGACTATTAGGAACTATCCTTATAGGGACGGTTCCTTTAGACCGTAATATACAGCGTAATATAGTAAATAACGCGCGGTGTAATGCAGTAAATGACGCGCATATAGCGCAGTAGGTGTAAGAATTATAGGTAGGGGGCGGGTATAGAAGGAAAAGTAGAGTGCTGCCCGGATAGCGAATTTCTGCTGCCCGGATAGCAATACTCGTAGTACGTTGCTGCTAGGCCTTTGTATTGGGACTAGCTTCGTATGGGCTGCCTGTGGAACCCTCCCTTGGTCTGTGATATTGCGACATCACGGTTCCGAGACTTGTGGCACTCATTCGTGTTTTTGGACTCATTTCTTTGGGCTACTCCCACCGGTCAGGAGTCCTTGTCTTGGCTGGCGTTCCAAGATCACGGTCGTGCCATCGAGTCGTTTTTGCTTCAGTCATCACGTGAGCCACGGCAACGGCTCCACTAACGAAGCGCCACTGGCCAGTTCCCGCGCTCTGATTTCCCTACCCTGCGGACAAATCGTCGATTTTCTTGACAATTGATAAGAAGGGGCATGAGATTCATGGAAAGACAAGGCGACGTTTTGGCATGGCATATCAAGCTGATGGGGCTGAAGGCATATTTCCACGACTTGCTACTAGTAATTTATGGCTTGTCAGTTAATGCGGCAAGCAAAAACGGGTTTTGTAAGCCATAGATTACAGAATACGATTTTCGGCTGCAGATGCTTGGGTAAACTACACTTTACTCTCCACTTCACCACCGTAGAATTATCTTGATATCTTTTGTTATCGGCTGTCTCCCCCAACAAAGGCGCCTCAGTCACGTGGCTTCGTGGTTTAGTGGTATAATTCTCGCTTAGGGTAACACCCCAAGCACCGCATGCGAGAGGTCCCGGGTTCGATCCCCGGCGAAGCCCTTCTTTTCACTTTTGCCCTCCTACCCACCAACAGGTGGTAGAGGTTCTTTTTTGCCATAAAATGTGCAACGATTTGAAGCCTGGACTGGGTCCGAGTGGCCCCAGGCCGGACAGCGTCTCCGTCGTTCAGACACACAATGAGGCAGGAGCTTCCGGAAGCCTCCTTCCCGAAGGCAACGTCACACACTCACACACGCGTTTCCTCCCATGTCTGCGCGCTGCGCGCCAAGCGGCCATTCGACCAAAACGTGGCGGGGTTGGAAACGACATCTGATAATGTCTGGTAGTACAACGTAAAACACTTCTGACAAACCTTCTCCTCTCATTTGGTATAGGATTGCCGGCATTGTCCCCCTGTCCTTCCTTCCACCGCGCACAAAAAAAAAAAAATAGGCTCATTGTTTGACCGGAATCGATCGCCATTCATGACTTCCATTATCACCTCCATCTTCTCGTCCCGCAAGGCTGCGATGGACGACCGCGACGGCGTGTCCTCGCCGCTGGCCCCCAAATCAGCGCTGTCGACGAGACAAAATAGGCGGAAATCGCTTCCGGAGAAAAAAGCGAGACAGTCTTTGAAATCTGTTGGTTTGGCCCTCATCTTGTTATTCTGGGGAGCTACGAGTACAGGCGGAGAGAGCTCGTGTAAGCCACGATGCTAATCATTTCTTCTTCTTCTTTTTGCTTTTGTATGTAGCTGGACAATTACAGTGATTCGCCACCACCGACTCCGTCGCCATCTGCCAAGACCAATTTTACCGGGAAATCCCCGAAAGCATCTGGGAAAGCATCTGGGAAAGCATCTGAGAAAGCACCCAGGAAAGCATTCGGAAAAGCATCTGGGAAAGCGCCCGCCAAGTCGCCTTCGCAATTACCTACAAAGGCACCGGAACAGCCGCCCTACCTTCTATCGCCCGCCAAGGTGTCGCTCGACCAAAATGATGCTATACACGAACCCGCTGAGCAACATGTTGCGGATGGACCAAGTGCGCCCACAGAAGCTCAGTTTGGTGGACCCGTGATGAGTGCCGATGAAGCTGAAGCTGAAATCAAGTACACATTTGATAAGTTTACGGACTACCGATGGGTCGGGAACTCGATCGAAATTCAGGTCGAGTGGCAAGATGGGGATGTGACCTGGGAGCAGGAAGTAGTTCTGCATGAGGATGCACCGGATGCATTACTGGCGTACTGGGAGAGTCAGAACGGACGTCCCACGAACCCACAGGATCCTGACCTATTTGACATATATGCGATTCGCAAACACAGTAAAGACCGCAAGAAGCTGCTCGTTGAGTGGGTGGGTTACGGCCCCGAGGAAGCCTCGTGGGTGTCGCGCGTGGTGGTTGAGAAGACGGCGCCTCTGGTGGTCGCTGCGTACTGGCGATCTATCGGAGATGCCGGGCCAGGAAAACGAAGAGGACGACGCAGAAAGTCATAACGGTATGAGTGCAAGGACTTTGTTTATCATGCGAATGCCGAGGCCATGTGGCTCTGAAAAAAGTTTGGTGTGAGAGCAGAGACAGGGGTCTCAAATGTGGCGTCGAGACGGTTGGACCGCTTGATACCTCGTGTAGAGTATTACGGGCGTGCTCGCCACATGGGATCGTGCAGCTGCCGCGATCACAGATAACGCGCTATTAATGACATATTGCTTGTTGAGGAGATATGGAGGCACATGGCGCGCCATTTTGATCGGGAATGGATGATTCGTGCGCGGTGCACTTTGCGCCAATCCGGTTATACCATGCCGGCAATTGTATTCGGCAAAAGTACGATAGTCTTCCAGGCTTTGAAAGGGCCATTTTTCTTGGGATTGCAGTCATGGGTCGCAGTCATGGGTCGGACACCATTCTCAAACCAACATGGTCTTGTTCCAAAAAGTACCTCCTTTGCCATCGAGTTATGCCCGGCAGGCCCCCTGACCTGAGACGGCTTGCCGACGTTGACTCTAGTAATCTTCTTTTGCCTGGCCACTCCGGAAAGAACCTAATTTGCGACATTTGGTGGCATGATGAGCAAAATTACGGCGGTGCCATGTGGAGGTTGTTAGTCAAAAAACGCTGTACAGAAGGACTGCATTTTTCTCTTCTTTCGACACGTCTTTTATGAGGTGGTGGTACCAGGGTGTGTCAGTCTTACATAGTCTTGGTTTTGGGATCAATGGATAATGTTGAGACTTATGCAGATGGGCGTGGCCGACGAAAAAGCCGGCAATATGGGGGACAATATGGGACTTGTGAATGTTTTTACGCAGAAACCATGACTATTCACACAAGTATTGACGGGGCTTTTACTGTTTCGCACCGCCGGGCAAGCGCCATGCTAGCTTTATGGAGTAGCAAGGTGCTCGACGGGTCCCGCAGTGATATGCTGGTGCAGCGCATATTTATGCTTTTGTTATTCCTTTGCGGTGTCACCGGCCGTGTCGTAATCGCTTAGGGGCAGGGGAGAGGGTGGTGATTGGGCTTCGTAACTCTAAACGCCAATGTCCGTGATAGCGATAATGGTTGAGCCTATAAGCTATGCGCGTCAGCTGACGATATACTGCCTCTCTAGAATGCCATGTAAAGGATACCATGTAGCTCTCTCGCCACTAGAACCCCGACAACACAACAGTGTCATGCACTTTTGTGTTATATATATATATATATGATTTGCTCGCACCGGCTTTCACCTAGCGCTCAAAAGAAGGGGACGACGGACGGTATGGCGTGACGATCTCTTCACATGGTGCGATTGTCCAGCGAGTCTGGCGAAGATATCCTGTATTTGATTGCGGGAAATTAATAGAAGCGCTGCTTGCTTGAGGATGGATTGCTTGTTGTGATGCGGATAGTCGCGGATTAGGTTTCTTTCTTAATATGGGACCCGGAAGGAAGCCTTCGATTTCCTTTTCGCAGAGGAATACATAAGAGCACTATACATAGGAATACTATACATAGGAACACTTACGTAGGAATACTATACATTTGAGCACTTTACATTTAAACACTATACATTGGAACACTATGTATTAGCGCGCTTCGCATCAGAAATACTACGCAAGAAATCCAAGCAAAAAAACTACTTTTTAAGTCCGTAAAGACTATACACTATAGCCCCATCGAGAAGAAGAAAAGCCAGCATAATAACAATAATGAATAAGAACAATTTAAGAAATCTACTTAACGGAAATGTCGACTTCATGGTACCGCAAACCATGAGGTGAGAGGGTCCATACAGCTATATGACTAGACCTTCAGGCACAGCCTAGAGTGTAGGAATCAGAATACGTGCTGTGGGGATGTAGGGCGTCAGCACTAGATGCGACGTGGTTGCGTATGTTTTTCGTGCAGTACGTGAGGATATGGTGCACAGATTCCGAAGGGCAGTAATCTACTATATCGCAAATGGTACGCACGAGAAGAGAAATAGGAAGATGGGAGGACGAGAATGAAGTCTAATGGATTGTGAGGAGAAGAGTTGGACTTGGCATGCAAGAAAAGTGACAGTAGAGCTGTGAACGGCCATTGTGGTTCCGTCTTTGTACATAGAAGGACATGTTTTAATACTCCCTTTCTCTGCGCTAGCGAAATCCCGCCGCAGGAAAGGAAGCACGGAAAGAATAAAATGAATATACAAAGAATATGAAATAAATATATACAAAAAAGGATAAAAAAAAGAAGAAAAAAAGGGATATGAAAAGAATATATAAAAAAGATACAAAAGATAAAACAAGCTAAAAAAAAAATAATCTACTTCCATAACAAACCACCTACAGCCCCAAATCGTGCAACATCTTGCTCAACCGCTTCGACAAACGACTATTATTGCTCTGCTGCGTTGAAGAAACCGTCACGATGGTACGGTTTGACTCGTCGGATCGCCTCTGGGTCTGTTGCCGCATTTCGCCGACGAATTTGGGCCACGTGTTAGTCAGGACCAGGTACTTGATGTGGCTCTGGATGCGGTCAAAGACGTCGAGGGAAAAGGTCTCGGGCACGCGGCCCGTATACTGGTGGTGGCGAGCCGGAGACGAAGGAAAAGAAGAAGAACAAGAAGAAGAGAAAGAAGCGCATGCCTCGATGTCAAAGGGCGTGGCGATGTTGGCAGGCGTATCGCCCATGACGGTCCGTGCGGCGTCTTCAAACATGGCCTCCTGGGCCTTGAGTTCCCGCGAGGAGAGGTTCAGGGGGAATTGGGCGTCGCGAGTGCTGATAAAGTCGATGTATATTTCCAGGGCCGCGTTGTAGACATATAGAACCTGCTCACCAGCAGGCATGACGGGCCACGAGGTCTTGAAGCAGGTCGTGCGGGTGAGGAAGGCAATGTTCTCTCCGGAGAAGTCGTGCATGGCGGAAAAGTCCTGCAGGGGTCGCGGACTGTGGCGGAGGACGTAGTCGAGTGCCGTCATGGTGAAGAGGCGGTCACCAAGATCTTGATCGGGCAGGCCGAGCTTGTTCCTGTCGGAGAGGTTCGGGATGTCGAAGTTTCTGCAGTCGAGAACGATGGTGGAGGACCCGGCCGAGGTGGTGCTCCTTGTGGACGCGGTCTCCCAGCGGTCGTTGGACATGTTGACACGGCGGACGACGGCCCAAGATTGGATGACGAGGAAGGCGGGAACGAAGACGGTGAAGACTTCAAAGGCCATGATAGAGAGATGAATCCTGGGGAAGTGTTGGTAAGTGTAAATTTATATTGTTTCATCATGAAGAGTGTTGCTGCATAGAAAGTGTAAAAGAAGGGAGAATAAGAGGAGAGGGGGATACGTACCATTGACTGGGTGTAAAGTAGACATTGATCTTTTGGAACGCAGGCACGTACGATGCAACGAGGAACATAGGTACAGCGTGAAGACTTGAGGAAAAAAAAAGAGTTAGCCTTTGGCGAAGCAGGCTGGGAACCCCCTTTACTTCGTCTGGTGTCCTTGACGACATGTCAACATACCTCGCCATGCAGCAGCCGATGGTCTGGGTGCGCCAGCCCATGGTATCCCTGATGTTCCAGGATCGCCAGACCAGATAGGGAGCGACCTTTCAGAAGGTTAGTGCCGATGCAGAACCAAGTTTTTTCTTTCTTGTTTCTTCCTTTTTTATTTTCCAAGTTTTGCTGTCTATTCGTCGTCTGATCCTTTGAGAAGACTGTAATATTTTGAGAAGCGGAATGACATACAATCCAAGTCCAACCGAACTGCCATAGCAGAGAAGGCCACCACTCCCAGCCGCGGCCCAACTCAGCAAGTTGTTCAGGCAATGTAGACCCCTTGATTTCTGTACCGGCGAGGCCAAATGTCGGGTGATACTTCCGGCAGGCTAACCACATGCCGACAGTCAAACAGATCTGTGTGGATACGAGAATTGGTTAGCTTTTGGCTGACAAACTTGTTTACTCTGTTTAAACACACACTCCGTCTCTCATGCTAGTATGTTTGTTTTTAGGGTGGGAATGTTTTTTTCTTCAGTCTTTCGTTGTCGCACTCCGTCTCCCTTTTCCTCTCTAATCGTTGAATTATTTTATTGGATGAAAAAGAAATAAAACCAAAACAAACCTGGAATACCATGCCTATACCGATCCAAAACATAATCCGCGCGGTATACTCCCAATTCCTCCAGCGACGCAGCAGCAAAGTTGTCTTTCCCTTGCAATGGCCACTGATCCTTTGCTCCCCAACGCCCAGCTCAGGATGCACAAATTGCCTCTGCATCCTAGCCACATGCAGAAAACGAAGGTTAGAGGCGTGGAAGAGGGCCATCCCGAGCGGATAGTAGATGCCCATGAAGAAATACTGTATATCGTAGGCCAGCACGATGGGCATGGTCATGCCAACTGAGTAGGTGATTTGAGCGAGCACCCAGTAGCAGTGGAGCATGAGGATGGCGCCGAACGAGAGGGGGATGCAGCGGATCTTGAGGATGGGGTTCTTGTGGTTGAGGATACAGAAGACCATGCCGGCGAGGACGAGAAACGTCCATGTTGAGCCAAAGGCGATGAAGAACCTGCCAATGTTGTCAAACTTTGGTGGCGAGGGAGGAAGGTTATAGATGGTCAGCTTGGCCAATATTTCCGGAGATGGTGAGGAGGTCATGATGTGGAGGATTTCGGGACGTCTCTGGTCCCAACTTTTTGTTTGTTCAAGAGTGTGTTGGGCGTCTGGAGCTGTTTATCGTGGGCACTCGCGAGCGACGAGGAGAGGAGGAGGAGGAGGAGGGGGAGAAGGGTGATATATTAAAGCAAAGACAAAAAAAAACATTCATCAAATATCAAAAACATGGCAGCGTTTTCTTGGTCTCACTGACGGAAACAAAAGAGCCATCTAGTCCTCCTTGGGGAACAAGTAAATAATCGCAAGTGTGTTGCTTGCTTTTGATTGATCACCTCCGACCCATGCAAAGAAAGGTGTGAATGGGGGCAGATATGGACAACTGAGATGAAAGGGGACAAGACCTAAAATCAAGTTAAAGTTTAGTGCTTGGTGTTTGCTTTCTTTTTTGATAAACAAACAAGACGATCCCATCAGTAACAAACGATACATTCAGCTTCAGCTTGTCTCTCAAGCGTCATGTCGATGCATGTATTAGTGGCATCCCCCCACCCTCTTTCTCTGTTGGTCGTTTCTATTCAACATCCCTGGCGTGCTACCCCGTTCTGCGCCGGCCGGCACGGCTCAAATGATCCCGACCCAGATGGCTGGATCTAGCCGTTCGTGGTCGCGGCGATAGTCAGAATTTAGAAGCATCTGTGCGTGTGCTTAGTCCCACGAGACCCTGCATGAGCATGAAGCCTGGATGCTAAGACATGGCGTAGGCAGACAGACAGACAGACAGAGGCGTGCTTGTCAGTTCTGAAGGGTAGTCTCTGTGTTTGTCGTCGCCGTCGCGGCCGCCGCCGCCACCGTCGTCTTCTTCTTCTTCTTCTTCTTCTTCTTCTTCTTCTTCTTCTTCTTCTCTTTCTCGCTTTTGGTGCTCGGTAGCAAGCAAGAACAGAATGCACCAACGGCTCCTCAAGACTCCGCGCCAAGTCCACCACAGTCTGTCTGGTGGTGTCAACATCTGCCTGGGGTGTCCGGTGAGAAGCTGGTCTCTTGGCATCGTGTACCAGATGATGCACGCGATCCGGGTCGTGGCCTCGCCGCCCGCCAGCAGCCCTACTAAGGCGACCGGTGTGTTTTAGCCGTAGACAGGTGCCCCTGAAGGTGTGCGCACATTGCAATGATCAGCGAGCGAGTGGATCACCCAGCCAGCTTGAGCACTGAGATGAGCGTCGACGATTCCATGCTCGCGGGCGCAGTCAGGATTCAGAGAGGGTTTCGTGTCTGGTCTGGTCTGGTGCGAGCCTGGCGCGTCCGTCAGTGCACAAGCCGGAGGGAGGAACGTTGGTGTTGGGAATTTGCGTCTCGTGCGAGAGGTGACGTGGCGTGGTGTCGGGTCCAAAGCCGAAAATGTCGGCTCCGTCCGTAATATGCAATATGCAATATGCGATATGCAGTTGCATGGATGGGCTCAGGTTAATCCGAGCCGGACATTTTGTAATTTGAACCAGACTGTCCAGCCAAAACAATGCCGAGTTCAAAGGCCGACCACCCGAGTCGACGTTGAATTGATCTGATTATTTCCATACTTTTCATTCTCCCGGCGCTGAGACTTCAATCGTCACACAGTCTATGTCATCTGGCCAAGTCGGGTCTGGTGATCTGGGGCAAGTTTTCTGTCTGCAGTGGCAGCACCAGTGGCGACGTTTCTTATCCTTTTTTTTTCTTTTTCTGTTCCCTCCCCATCCTAATACTTTATCCTATATCCTTACTTTTTCCTGATCTTTCCCTTGTTTTTTATCTGGGGCAGTTTTCTGTCTGCAGTGGCAGCACCAGTGGCGACGTTTCTTTTCCTTTTTTTTTTTTTTTTTTTTCCCTCCCCCCCCCCCCTAATCTTCTATCCTATCCTTACTTTTTTTTTCCCTGATTTTTCCCTTTTTTTTCTGCTTAAATCCTACTACCACGTAGGTGCGTGTAATGATTTTTCGACAATTCTGTTTCTCCCACCAGACGCTCCTCCGTCATCATCGCTTTCCTTTCTTCCTTGGCCATCTACACAGTCCAGTACGATCCAATTCCATGCCATGCTGCTAGCTCAATGCCTTGGGTGGTGATATGGTCGTGATACGGTCTGGGGTATTCTGATGCCTCCAGGTCGCATCGTACCTGACAGGATGAAGATGAAGAATTGACTTTGACCAGACCTAAAATGGCTACCAGTTGCAAGTCCACGCGTGCGTGGGATGCCATGGCGTCCTTGTTTATTTAAGCACTTCCCGCGCGAATCCGCCTCGGCTTTTGCCTTGTTTCTACCCTGGCTTCGCTTTTGCCTCCGCTTTCGTCTCCCCGCGTGTAAGCTAAACCAGGGTCAGGGACGCCTCCCGAGCGAAAACCCACTCTTCCTGGGTCCTCGCCACTGACTGGTATGGACCTCAGTCACGTCAGCTGCCTCTTCTTCTCCTTTTTTTTTTTTTTAAAAAAAAAAAAACAAAAAAAACGAAAACACTAGGAAAAATTCATACCTCTCATTGGGCAGTCTCTGCGTGATAAGGCGCTAATCTCTGCCTATCGCCATGCAGACTGAACAGAGGCATTTCTGCTCATTGCAGACGACCCCGCGTCTACTTGCCCTGGTCATTTCTGAGCACACAAATCCACAGAGTCAAATCTGGATTCGCTGGTTCGCATCGCCGCACATTTGTGCAAGCGGGCGGAAGATAATCGCGGCATCTTGATCAGAACCGCCGCCATGGATGAATGACTCCTACCCCGTAACGTAACAATACAGAAATAGCGCAATTGGTCCAAGGCTCGTCGTCATTTTTAGATACAGCAAACAATGCTCGGAATTCGTCCCGCCCAAAGCCAAGACGCACTCACAACCAACAGCCCGCCGTCAAAGACTTGTCAATTATCAGGCACGGTTATGTGTGATGTCTGGCTCTCTATTCTGTACGGCTACACGGACGTCCGCGGACGTGGTAGCGAGGGGATACATCATATATGCGCGCGCAAAGTCGACTTCTCCGCGTGGTTTAAACTTCCTAGACTCGACGCTCTACTTCACCGCGCAAGTTCTGTTTTCAGCTATCTACCGAGTGTAAAGATACCGCAAAGCATGGCGATAAAGACAAGGAGAACCTTGACTCCGTGTCTCACCTCCCAGCCTATGGATACGTGGGATTCAACAAAAAAAAAATAAGTTGCATTGCTGAAGACTTTACACCTCCTTAGACAATCTCACTCCATCGTATGTACATGTGTGTTTGGTGCCTCTGACCTGTTTGTTGTGCTGTGGTAGGGAGACGAAACATGCAGCACGACACTGGAATCGCGATGCAGCCAGCCAATCCACGGTTATCGAGGAGCTGTCACCGCCTTCTCTTGTCTATTTTTTTTTTTTTTTTTAAAAAGGAAATGCGACCCTGGTCAATATTCATCAGATCTGTACAAGGACAAATGAAAGCCTCCCTGTCAAATCGATTTCCGTTCTGCAACAACTCGGCCCGTGCCGATAATAAACACTGAATTAATCGACAATATTTTTGTTTATGTTTTCTCTTCCCAAAAACCGTCTTCCAAAACAAGTTTCACCCTTCAAGGCTCCTCTCAATGAAAAAAGACGCGCCTTCTCCTCACCCAGCAGAGGTATCCCCAGTCCCGTCATACCATGATGCCAGTGTCCCCAACCCAAGAAATGAGCAAGTCACGCTTCTCCCCCCGGTGAGCAAAGCCAAGTCCATCATGATGGTCCTGGTCGGCGGCATGGCCTTGTTCTCGGACGGCTACAACGCCCAGATGGTGGGCTACATGAACCCTGTCCTGACCAAGCTGTATCCCGATGAATACGATTCCACGATGAAGTCGCGCATGTCGAGCGCTTTTCTCGTCGGAGAGGTCTTTGGCATGCTCCTTTTAGGGTGGACGATTGATCGAATGGGTCGACGGACGGGCATCCTTTGGGCCACCGTCTGTCTTGTTCTGGGCATCGTCCTGACCACGGCTGCGAATGGAACCAGTGTCAATGGGCGGTTCTGGATGATGATCATTGGTCGTGGTGTTGCTGGATTTGGAGCGGGAGGTGAGCATTTATCTTTTCTTCTTTCTTTTTCCTTTTCCTTTTCTTTTCTGTCTCCGAAAAAAAAAAAGAAAGGCCAGCAAGAAATGTCTTTACAAACAGTGACGTCTACCAGGTGAATATCCAACCTGCGCAACAAGTACCACTGAGGCCGCCGATGAAAACGAAGGGGTACGAAAGCGCCGAGGCATTCTCGCGACCATTGGCACCGAGTTTGCCATCAACATGGGCTTCATCGTCGCGGGTGCCGTGGTCGTGTGTGTCCTCGCCGCTTACAACTGGCGTGTCAGCGAGGGCGTCTGGAGGATCTGTTTCGGCCTGGGCATTTTGTTGCCCGTGAGCGTGCTATTTTTCCGGATGCGCCTCATCAACTCGACTCAGTACCAGAAGCATGCCATGAAAGAGCATATTCCTTATCTGTTGGTGGCGAGGCGCTACTGGAAGCCCATGCTTGGAACCAGTTTGTCGTGGTTCATGTATGATTTCGTTGTACGTACATGAATATACCCCCCCTTGTATATATACACAATCTTCCATCTCGCACACCCGCCCACCCACTCATACATACGTATATACGTATATGCTAGAATAGATGGACAGATCGCCCCATTGTGCCAGGGCACCTCAAGATTGCTGATGGACCCGTCCCACAGACCTATCCATTCGGAATTTTTGGATCGACTGTCCTTGGAACCCTGAACCCCACCGGTGACTTAAAGTACGACATCGGATACGGCACTGTCCTCAACTTGCTTTACATACCGGGAACCTTGATCGGTGGACTCCTCATGGACCGCATAGGGCGGAAGCAGACCATGGCCCTTGGATTTGCGCTCTGGTCCGTCATGGGATTCATCATGGGTGGTGCATTCCACAGTATTGTTGCTGTGTTTCCGCTTTTCGTTGTATTGTATGGCATTTTCAATGCACTCGGCGAGGTGGGACCTGGTGTACGTATAAAACAAAAAAACCGGGAAAAAAAAATCTTTGATAAAGTACCAGAAACTGAATAATAGTACAGGTCGCCACCTTTCTCTGCAGCACCGAGGCGTTCCCCACGCCCGTCCGAGGCCACTTTGTCGGATTCGCCGCGGCGGTCGGCAAAGTCGGCGCGGCGTTGGGCACACAAGTCTTCATCCCCATTCAGTCTTCCTTTTCCGACCCCAACAAGGGCCTCCAGGCCGTCTTCTTGATCGGCGCCGCGTTTGCCCTCGTCGGGGCCTGCATCACGTGGTTTTTGATTCCAGACAAGGGGCGCGATCTGGAAGACGAGGATCAGTTGTTTAGGGAGTACCTGGCTCGGCATGGATACGAGGGTGTTTTTGGAGAGGCTGGTGTTGCTGGTGCTGCTGATGTTGGAAAGGAGCATGTCTCGTCTGATATGGTGAAGTGTTCTGCGTGAATTCACGGGCAAAATATGTTTGTGACTACTGGCGCGAGTTGCCTTTTTTCGGTTTCTGTCTTTTCTTCTTGCCTTTCCTACCTGAGGAAAGCCAAGGAAATAAATTAGAAAAAAAAACAATTGATTGCATAGTTGGATAAGTATTGGGGCTCTATATGAACTTTAAATAATAAATATACGCAAGAGCAGGCAGAAAGTTCAAATTAAAAACGCGGCTTCCCGCTCCACGCCATTAAAAGTAGGCCCTTACTGTATGTACGATTGTAATTTAACACAGCAGCAGCAGCAGCAGCAGCAGCAGCAGGTTTATCAGCATCCCTCATCAGAAAACAGTATTGGCAGAAGAAGCAACTCTACTCTAAATTGAAGGGGCGGCAAACAAGAAACATTAATATGGACCGAAGGAGTCCGACGCTTCGACTGCCTCTACAATGTCCTCTACGTGATAAATCGAGCAGCCATGAGGATTTCGTGAGTTGTGAGGAGACACGGCGAGTGCACTCGGATGAGCACCTCGAGTGCCATTCACACACGCTATAAGCAGATCCATGAGCCGATAAGGCGATCGGTAAGAATTTTCAATGCTTTGGCTTCAATCGTCGAACGTTGGCTTATCAGCTGAGCCACACGGTGACTTTCTTGTTGACTCGACACAGCCAGCGCGCCAGCAAACACGCATGAAGGATGAAGCGAAAAGGAAAATAGAAAGGAAATAAAAATCCCAAAAAAAAACGGCATGCTTAGATCGACGGAGACGCAGCATGGCAGTGTTTCGTCTATATCGAGGCGACGGATGACACAGCCGGACTTCCGAAAGATGGCCATCCTGGCCCGAATAGGCAAGTAGACGCTTGGGAGTCGGGGACGGGGTTCGTAGCAGTGAAGAGATCAATATGGCTGCGCTTGAATCATCGATGACTCCATATGCATATATATACGTATACTAACATATGAGCAGCGACTTCTCCGGGGCCAAAGTCAAACTTGAGCACAGACAGCAAGCACCATTCGTCCAGGATTCCGCCATCTTTTTTGCCAAAAAATAAAAATAAAAATAAAAAAAATAAACCCCCAAAGAAAAGCCTTCACCTATCAGCCTAGAGTGGGCTAGGTAAGCAAACGCCTAAATGTCGAAGGCTTCCTCTTCGGATTGTTCATTGCAGGACTCGCGAGGCATCTGTGACATCGTCGCAAGCCTGGAGGGAGAAGACAGGAGCCGATACACGGTGCGTTTTTGTTGGTGCTTTGCAGTGACACACACACAAGGATCACGTGTTGCCAGAATTCGCGTCAGAGTAATGTATAATATGAAAAAGTGATATTACCTGAGAACTTAATAAAAGACACGGCAAGAACCCCCCGCAATCCCCCCCTCCCCCTTTCCCAAGCCCCGGTCATGGAATCATGAGTCATGACCCCGGATCTGGGCGCAAATGCGGAGAAGATCAAATTACGTCATATCCTGGTCCGTGACGCGGCTGTGCGGCATTGAGTTGTTCGCAGAGGCCATCACCATACTCTCACCATCAGGCAGATTATATGGAAACCCGACAACTTGTTAGCCTCCAGCCAGATGGGCATGGAAGCCCTGTCAGTTATCTCCAGACCGGTTACCGGCCATTTCCCCGCAACACTCGGCTTCGCTCGGTGGCAGCGTCGCATCGGGGCCCCGGGGGGAAGGGAGGCCCATCTCGATTGCGCAAAATGCACATTTTGATCTCGAGATCTTACCGTGTTCCTGTGCTACGACATCCTCCACACTACGTGTAACAAGAAAAGCTCCTCAAAGACCATCGCGACAGGGGATGCGTGGGTTTTTTTTTATTATCCTTTTTCCCCCCCTTTCTTTAAACCTGTTTCAAAAACGTCTTGTAGGGTATCCATGCTACAATTTTGAACAAAACCACACGGGTATTTTTATAGCGCCCAGCAAGACCGACAATAGACTCCCCCAACACGCAACGGGAAAAAAAAGTAGATCATTCTTACTCGTATGCTCTTGGCCAGTCTTTGAAAAAATTATTTAGTCGTGGCCGCTGCATAGCTCATCACGTCGGGTTTTCGTTGTTCTCGGCAGTTTCAATTCATAGTCTTCGCGGCTCGGGAATTCGGCTTACAAGAATCCCGAAGGCAGCGCAAGAAAAAACCGAGCAGAAAACCAAAAAAAAAAAAAACCAAAAAAAAACAGTCATCCATTGATCATTTCGACGACAGCACTTTTCCCCGGCCTTTTCCCACAAACCTTTTTTTGCCCTCCTTTGTCGGACGTACTGTGAGTCGGACTTTTTCCACATTGCCTTTCACGCCGCGTAGTTGATGTCGGGGCTGCGTTGCGTGGCAGGACGTCTACTTGCTCATGTGTACAAAACCCTTTTTCTATTGCGCCCGTGGAGCGAAAGCAACGGAGATTGGGAAACGTTTGGCACGGAACAACACAATGTGGACCTGCATCGTCATTATGATTATATAACAGGACATTTGGTGGGGGGGGGGGGGGGGG